>JAMKQA010037381.1:0-18355 GCA_024699735.1 Posidonia australis | reverse complement strand
TTGGTTTAGCGTAGTGCATATAGTCTGGAGTCTGCTAACCGCACACACAGGTTCCTGGTGGTTAGATATTTTACTGTTTAGCTTTAGTTTTCCCGTAATTTAATTTGTTTAAATTATTGTGGAAAATTTGGGGCGTGACAGATTGAGCAAGAGAAATTCTAAGTTTGAGAAGAGAAGACGAAGAGTGTGACATCCTTAATTTCCATAATAATTTAAAATAATTTAAATTACAGGAAATTAAAAGCTAAATAAAAATATCATCTACTAGGAACCTGTGCATGCGACTACGAGACTCTGAAGTATGTGTACTATGTTAAAATCCATTTACATGTCTACACCTACAACCCAAAACCACGAGGAAAGCTTGAGTGATAAAAGTCACCCAGCAAGCATTCCACGAAAACGACGGAAAACAAAACTATAATTAATTTTCCTTTAAATTTATTTCGCAAATCATTTTCTCTAAAATCATCAAAATTGACTAACTAGGTCCAACAGACCGAAAATCACAGCAAATGCAACCCACACAGCCAAAACAACAGACAGGACTCTATTAGCCCAAAACCACAAGCAAGATCCTTAATTACCAAAATCACACATAGTGAGTAGAGAAGCTCGACGCCAAACAACCAACTTTGGCTACAAGCAATCACTAAGGTGCACTGCACTACCACAACGTGTCACCCTGTGCATGAGCCGTGTCGTCCTGCGATTCTCCTACCTAGAGAACCCTTACAAGCCAACTCCTCTAGGAAGACAGTCCTGTCTCTCAAAATGTTACTAACTACGAGGTATGTGTCCCACTCGCACTGACTACCACAAGGTATGCCTCCTCACGGCGTCCTCCACATGGTGCTAAGGAGGGAGTGCCGTACCTCGACATCCGACAACACCCAAGCCTCAGTGCTCACAACAACAGTAGGAGTATCATACCTCCCCATCATGCCACAAGACACCTCAACCCGCAGACCACAACCCTAACTTTGAAACGACAGTCAAGGAGTCATACCTCCAAGACCCGACGACTCTCAACCTTAGGTATCTCGACCCCTGACCTCAACCAAGGAGACGCGTCTGACCACCCGAGAATGTCGTCACATTCCCTGGTCCCGACGACATGATCCCATGGTGTCTCGACCCGCACACAAAAAACTAGAAAAACTATTTTCCAAAACAAGCCAACACATCTCTTTCAAAACCATTTTCAAAACTATTTTCTATATTTGGAAAACTCTTTCAAAACTTCAACAAAATCGCACATCAGGTGTCCCACAAGACCACCACTGATGGCCCACGATCTCATCTCAAATGGGCAAAACAAACCAATCCGGAAAGCTAATACATTCAAATGCATTTTAGTAGAAAAACCAAAAAATATCTCCAAAAAGCGTTACCAAACCCACGCATGTGGACTGTGCGTCTAGCTTGCGCCCTAGACATTTTGTCTGAATGCAAACAGAGTCTGGACCAAGGCCAAAACAGCTATCAGACCAACGCATGTGACCCATGCAATCGGCCAGCATTCCAAATTTTCTGTCAGAATTTAGACAGCCTGAGACAGGGGACCCAAATTTCGTCCGAAGTGGGAACTAAGAGCTGGCCTACCAGACAACCTCCAAAAATTCTGAATAAAACATATGCAGTAGACCCTCGAGTCTACTCCAAATTCATACAAACAAAACCAAAATCCGTTCATCACATAGCAAGATATAAATTCGCAACCACTGAGGAGTCAAAAAGAACCCAAATCACAACAACCACCATAAAAGCCATAAATGCCACAATAAATCACCATAAATTCCAAAACAATAAATTTAGCCTAGATTACATGCATCCTAGGCATTTCTACCATTTTACATGATTTCTACTCATTGGATTGGAGTGCGTACCTGAAAACGGCCTTCGGCGACCCAACTCTGGCCACCACCGACGATCCACGAGTCACCTGGAGCTTCCACAACCTCCGGATTTTCGACCACACTGACGCTGACCCACAAGACCACCTCCATTTCTCTCACTCTCTCTCTCACCAGTGCACGAAACGGAGGAGGAAAAAAGGGGGAAAATGGGGAGAAAAGGAAAAGATGGGGAGAGAGGTGAGGGAGGGATGGGGAAGGAAAGGAAGGGAAGGGTGAGGGTGAGAGGCGGGAGCGAGGAAGTGAGTGAAGTGGAGGAGAGGAGTATGCCCGAGGGAGGAGGAGGAGAAGGAAGAAGGTGAGGGGAGAAAGGCAGGGAATCGGGGGAGGGTGAGGTGTAGGAGAAGCCTCCTACCACAGTTATATACACGCGAGAAGGAGCAGCTATGCGTATGGCCAAACACCACGCATGCACGCCTGCACTCGCCCGTCTCCAGCTACCCCCCAGCCACACCGTGTAGAGCACAACCACTAGGCTCTAGCACGGGTCAGTCACCATTCACAACAATCGGTCCACAAATACGGGCCCCCACACAAACCCACACACGGGCCCATAAGCACAGTGCTACAATGCACAGTGCCAACCACATTGAAACAAGCATAAAAACACACAAACAGAAGCCGGTCCACGAAGTCCAAGCCCAAAATCACAAAACACACAAACGAACCTCAGAACAATAACAACCATTTAGGGATAAATTCATTAAAAATGTAAATAATTACAAAATGAATTTACGGGTGTTACAAAGAGACTTGAGTAGGGAAGAGTTGAGAAAGGGATTTGAGAGGAGAGAAGGGTTGAGAGAGATTTGCAAGCTAAAAAGGAGAAAAGGAAGGCCTTGCAAGCTAAAAAGGAGGAGGAAAGCTAGTGGTGTTTGGCATCTAAAAAAACCTTGGTCGGGGTATCTAACGTCGATGATCTCCTTTCCGTCTTGTGGGTGCTTGTGGAAGTAAGTTGAGCTAGTTTTATTAATGAGTTCATCGCTTTGTTCTCTGCATGTGGGTTGATTGAGTGGTTCTTTGTGTCACGGCCTAAATTTTCGACAATAATTTAAACAAATTAAATTACGGGAAAATTAAAGCAAAACAGTAAATATCAAACTACCAGGAACCTGTGTGTGCGACTAGGAAACTCCTATCTATATGCACTACGCTAAACCAATCGCATGTTTGCACCTACAAACCAAAACCACAAGGAAAACGCATGAGTGACCAATGTCACCCAGTACGCACCCCACAAAAACCGCGGAAAACAAAACCATAATCTATTTTCCTTTTAAATTCCTTTCGCAAACCATTTTCTCAAAACCTCATAAATCAAGCCCACACCGGCCAAAACCACAAACCAGGGCTCTACTAACCCAAAGCCACAAGCAAAGGCCCTCAATGGCCAAAACCACACACAGTGAGTCGGGAAGCCCAGCGCCAGGCAACCAAACTCTGGCCACACGCAGTCCACTGAGGAGCGACCCAAGCATTCTGCATTGCCACGGTAAAGCCACCCTGTGCAGGAGCGATCACCGTCCAGGGATTCCCCTCTCTTAGGAGAACCCTCAAAAGCCATCCCCTCTCTGGGAAGGCTGTCCTGTCTCTCAGGACGCTACCAGCTACGGGGCATGTGTCCCACCCGCACTGGCCACCACAGGGTACGTCTCCTCACGGTGTCCTCCACACACGGTGCTCAGGAGGGAGTATCAAACCTCCACACCCGACAACACCCGAGCCTCAGTGCTCACAGCGACACTAGGAGTATCATACCTCCCCGTCATGCCACAAGACATCTCAACCCACGGACCACAACCCTAGCCTTGAGACGACAATCAAGGAGTCTCATACCTCCAGGACCCGACGCCCCTCAGCCTTAGGTATCTCAGCCCCCAACCTCAACCAGGGAGTAATGCCCGACCACCCGAGAATGTCGTCACGTTCCCTGGTCCCGATGACACGGTCCCACACAGTCTCGGCCCACACACAGAAAATCAGGGAAAACACTTTCCAAAAAAGGCCAACTATTCCTTGAAATCCATTTTCCAAACTATTTTCATATCCTTTGAAAATTCATCCAAACCTCGGCAAAACGGTGCATCGAGTGTCCCAGGAGACCACCACTGATGGCCCACAATCCCCTCTCAATGGGACAAAGCACGGTAAATCCAGAAAGCCCTCAGAAAACACATTTCATAAACTCAATTGGGCCCAGAATTGGCATGCCGAAATCAAGTTCGGTATGCCGAAAACCCCTGGTTCGGTAGGTCGATCTGGATCGGTCGATCGAATCAGGTCAACGATCAACACTCAGGCCAAATTCGGTATACCGTCCAAAAATGGATGACCGAAACTCGACCAGAGGACCTAAACTGATAGACAAACGGTATGCCGAGTGGAATCGGTGTACCGAAATCCCCTAATTCGGTATGCCGTTTCCATTCGGTATGCCGAATTCTGTGAAACCAGAATACGACCCAAACTCTATCGTCCGAAATCGCCCAAAATGGGACCTCCGATCGGACTCCCTAAACAAACACCAAAAATCTTGCATAAAATATATGGTGTAGAACCTCAAGTCTACTCCAAAACCCAACAAATAAAACTAAAATCCATTTAGCATGCATCAAGATATAAAATCACAAAGGCAAAAGGGTCAAAACGACCCAAAACGCACCAACCATCACAAATGCCAATAAATGCTCCATAAATTCCCAATAAATCACAATAAATTCTAGGAAAGTAAACTTACCTAGATTCCATGCAATCCTAGCATTTTCTACCAATTTCATGCTCTCTATTACATGAGGTGGAGATGTGTACCTGAAAAACGCCTCGGGCGTTTCTCGGCCGACTCCGACGAACTCCGGCCCCAATGGCCTCGCCACAACCACGGGAGCACACCACGCAAGCTCCGTGTGCTACTCCGAGCAACCACAGCCCTCCGCTTTGCTCTCTCTCTCTCGACGCGTGCGAAGGAAGAACAAGGGAAACTGAGGAGGTCAGGTGGAAGGAGAAGGGGAAAGGAGAAGGAAGAGTGGGAAGGAAGAGAAAGAAGGTGGGGGGGGAGGAGGAGGGATGCGCCGCCGAGGAGGAAGGGAAAGGAAGAAGAAGGAAGGAGAAGACGGCGATGGCGACGGAGGAGAGCGGTGCGGCTTATAAAGCCTGCGCCCGCAGTAGCTGAGAACATGCCCACCTGAGCGTCTCAGCCACCGGCACACCGCATAGGCAACCAACCACTCCGCCCAACCACCGGCCACAACGAAAAGCCCACACATGCGGACCCCATGGGGACCCCACACCTGGGCCCCACACCCGGGCCCCACACGCGCAGTGCCACAATGCACAGTGCCAACCACGTACAGGGACACACAAATAGAAGTCAGCCCATGAGGCCCAAGCCCAAAAGCACAAAACCACACAACGGGTTTCGAAACAGTAACACCCGTCCAGAAATAAAATTCATAAAATGTAAATAATTATAAAATGAATTTTACGGGTGTTGCACTTTGTCTTTTGGTTGTTATGTGGGCTCTGGAGGATTTAATTGTAACTGTAACATCTGTAAATTCATTTTTCTATATATATAGTTTCAATGAATTTTATTCCTAGACGGGTGTTACTGTTCTGAGGCCCATTATGAGGTTCTGTACTTTCGGGCTTGTGCCTCGTGGGCTGGCTTCTATTTACGTGTCCCTATGCGTGGTTTGGCACTGTGCATTGTGGCACAGTGCGTGTGGGGCCCGAGTGTGGGTCTGTATGGGGCCCAGGTGTGGGCTCCCCGTGGAGTCCGCATTTTGTGAGCTGTTAATTGTGACTGGTGGTTGGGCGGTGTGGTTGGTTGCTCGTGCGGTGTGCCGGTGGCTGAGACACGCAAGTGAGCATGTTCCCAGCTACTGCGGGTGCAAGCTTTATAAGCCGAACTGCACTCCTCGCTGCTCATCGCCGCCATCTTCTTCTTTCCTTCTCCTCCCCGGCGTGCACCTCTCCTTCCTCACCCTTCTTTCCCTTCCTCCTCACTCCTTCTCCTTTTCCCTTTCTCCTTTCTCCTTTCACCCGACCTCCTTTGTCTTTCCCCTGCATCACGCGTCGAGAGAGAGAGAGAGAGATTGAGGGAGTGAAGCGGAAGGGCTGCGGTGGCTTGGGTGGAGCGTCTTCGAGGTTGTGGAGTGCTTCCGGGGCCGTGGTTGCACTGGAGCTCGTCGATGTCGATCGGAGTTCATCGGAGGCATTTTCAGGTACGCATCTCCAACACATGAGCATCAAATTGGTAGAAAATGTCACGATTGCATGGAATCTAGATAAATATACTTTCCTAGAATTTATTACGATTTTATGAGAATTTATGGTGAATTTATTAGCATTTGTGATGATTGGTGCGTTTTGAGTCCTTTTGACCCTTCTACCTTTGTGATTTTATATCTTGATGCATGGTGAATGGATTTTAGTTTTGTTTGTTGGTATTTGGAGTGGACTCAAGAGTCTACATCTAATGTTTTATGCAAGATTTTTTGTGCTTGTTTAGGGGGTCCAATCAGAGGTCCCATTTGGGGCGATTTTGGACGGTAGGGTTTGAACCGTTTTCTGGTTTCGCTGAATTCGGCATAACGAAATGAAAACGGCATACCGAATCAGTGAATTTTGGTATACCGATTTCGTTCGGTATACCGTTTTCCTGTCAATTGGTCTTCTGGTCGATTTGGCCTGTCGAATCACCCCGGTCGACCAATTCATTGAATTTCGATATACCGAACCTGATTTTCGGCATGCCAAATCAAGGCCCAAATGAGTTTATAAAATGCGTTTTCCGAGGGCTTTCTGGATTGCCGTGTTTTGTCCCTATGAGATGGGATTGTGGGCCATCAGTGGTGGTCTCCTGGGACACCTGATGCGTCGTTTTGCCAAGGTTTTGGAGGAATTTTCAAAGGGTATGAAAATGGTTTGGAAAATGGAGTTCAAGGAATAGTTGGCCCGTTTTGGAAAATATTTTCCTGATTTTCTGTGTGCAGGCCGAGAGTGTGTGGGACCGTATCGTCGAGACTAGGGAATGTGACGACATTCTCGGGTGGTCTAGCGCGACTCCTTGGTTGAGGTCGAGGGCCGAGATACCTGAGGCTGAGCGGCGTAAGGTCCTAGAGGTATGAAACTCCTTGACTGTCGTCTCAAGGCTAGGATTGTGGTCCGCGGATTGAGGTGTCTTGTGGCATGACGGGGTGGTATGATACTCTTGCTGTCGCTGTGAGCACTGAGGATTGGGTGTTGTCGGGTGTGGAGGTATGATACTCCCTCCTGAGCACCGTGTGTGGAGGACGCCGTGTGGAGGCGTACCTTGTGGTGGCCAGTGCGGGTGGGACACGTGCCCCGTAGTTGGTAGCATCCTGAGAGACAAGACAGCCTTCCCAGGGAGGGATTGGCATGTGAGGGTTCTCCAAGTGGGAGAATCACGGGACGGTGATCGCTCCTGCACTGGGTGGCTTCACCGTGGTAGTGTAGAACGTTGTGGTCACTCCTGAACAAACTGCGTGTGGCCAGAGTTCGGTTGCCTGGCGCCGGACTTCCCGACTCACTGTGTGTGGTTTTGCTTATGGCTTTGGGCTAGTAGAGCCTTGGTTTGTGGTTTTGGCCGGTGTGGGCCTGATTTATAAGGTTTTGAGAAAATGGTTTACGAAATGAATTTAAAAGGAAAATAGATTATAGTTTTGTTTCACGCAGTTTTCGTAGGATGCGTACAGGATGACTTTTGTCACTCATACGTTTTTCCTCGTGTTTTGGTTTGTAGATGCAAGCATGCAGACGTTTAGCGTAGTGCATATAGTCTAGATTCTCCTAGCCGCACACACAGGTTCCTGGTAGTTTGATATTTACTGTTTAGCTTTAATTTTCCCGTAATTTAATTTGTTTAAATTATTGTGGAAATTTTGAAGCATGACATTATTGGTGTGCCCAAGGGTAGACAGCGGCGTGCAGCGGTGCATGGAGCTTCGAAGGATCGTCCTTCAGTTCAAGGTCGCTTCAATAGAGCTTGGGGTCACTAAAGGTGGCCGAGGTTGGCCGAAGGATCATCGGAGTCGTGTATAAGGTATGCACCTCACCCTCTTGAATTAGAATGCATGAAAAGTGGTAAAAAAGAAGAATTACATGAAATCTAGTTAAATTTACATTCTTAGAATTTATTGTGAATTTATGGTGATCTATGGTGGCATTTATGACATCTAATGTGTTTGGTTTGATTTTGAGTTTTCTATACTCTCTGGCTTTGTGATTTTATTCTGAGAGCTATGATTGATGGATTTTGGTTTTGTTTGTGTGTATGTGAAGTAGACTTGAGGGTCTACAACATATGTTTTATGTAGATTTTATCATAGTTGTTTGGCAGGTCCATCCCTCACTCCCACTTAGGAGAAGAACCGGACAGTAGGTTTGGGTGTTTTCAGGTTTCGTAGAAAACGACTGTAGACACCCCAGTTTTGCAGGTCTACAGGTTGGAATTGTGGTAGCTAGGATTTTAATCACAAATGAACTCAAACCCTGGTTTAGTTCCAGAGACAAAGAACGCCAAACCCAACAGTAAATGGTCTGAGCCGTGATCCGGGGCCATGCAGGCGCACCTGTCTGGCACACCAGACAGGCGCACTTCACTGGCACACCTATCTGGCGCACCAGACAGGCTCACCATGCAGCCGCAAAGGACATGCGCAAAGCCCATTAAGCCCACCAAAGCTCATCAAGGCCCACCAAAGCCCATGAAGTCCCATTTAATTCCGTTGAGCCCAAGCAATTCACTTGAGGCCCATGAAGCCCAATTAGGCCCACTTAGGCCCATTTAAGCCCATGGAAGTCTACTTAAGTCCATCAAGCCTAATTAGGCCCACTTAAGCCCATAAGGCCCACAATGCAACAATTCAGCCCATTTTCTTCTTTTCCAACCCCACAACCCATCTCCTCTCTCCATTTACATTTTTTCCTTCACCTTGTAAACCCATCTTTTTCCTTTACTGATTCGAGCCAACACCACACGAACCAGCCACTGAGCCACTCATCCATGCTCACTGACCAGCAACCACACTCCTCGAGCTTGAGCTCTCCACGAACCAGAGTCGTCGGATGAACAGGAGCCGCCGTTGATCTCTGTCGATGAGCAAGGAGACAGCTTAGAGACAACAGTTGGGGCTGTTAGTCCGATAGGGGAGTGGTTAGTTCGTTAGTGAGGTAGTTAGGTAGTTAGGCTGTTAGGTCTATTAGAGAGTGAGTGGGTTGTTACAGTGGGTCACTGGAGGTTTTCCACCTATAAAAGGAGCAGCAGAGGCAGAGGTTTAAAGGTCTTTTGGCGAGAGAAAAACAGAGAATTCCAGAGCGAGGGAGAATTTCAGAAAGAGAGAGGGGCTTGCAGAGGTGAGAAGTGGAGAATTCAGGCCACTTCCGGCAAGCTGTGGAGGAGACGCGCGTCGTCAGGCCAGGTACTCCCTCCTCCAACCTCATTTAGCTTCGAATTCAATTTCCTAGAGCTTCCTTAGTCTTTTTGGATCGTTTCCAATCAAGCCAGAGGCCTCCTCTGGTCGGAATCGCTCCCTGGACCTCACCGTCGTTGTTTTCCGGTGATATAGGTGGGGGTGCTAGTCTAAGGCTTGTCCCTGGTCCTAGAACCCTAGGTCTACCTCTCCGAGCCTATCTCTTGCTTTTTCGCCCCTCCAATTCCCATTCCGATCGCTGCAGAGGTCTCCACCAGAGGATCGTCGGAATCGCGACGTTCTACCATCGCCGGAGAAGATGATCCGAGCCAGAACTGGAATGCACGCTTCCAGCCACTCTACGTAACACTGAGCCTCCAGAAAGCTTCCATGGCATGCCCCCAGTACTCTGGAGCCTTCAGATCCACACCACGACCTATGGAACACGCTCGCAACCTCGCTCGCCGGAGGAAAAGACATCGACGGCAGGCAGAGTTCCCCTTCGCGTCATCATCCACCATACTCGCTTCTGGAAGAAGAATAAGGCTCCTCTCGATGCCCCAAAGCCTCCACGAACTCCGGATCGCCGCGCTGTAGCTCCAGCAGTCTCCCTTCTTCCCCGACGCCGTCGTCGGAGTGCCTCGACGGCGAGGTAGGTGGGAGGCCCACTCCTACCGTTGGAACCTCGATCCAGGCCGTTGGATTTTCTCCCCTCTTCTTCTTCTTGCTTCCCATGGGGTCTGATCTCAAATCAGACCACGGGAAAGCCTCTGATTACCTCTCCAGCCGTCGTCGACAGCGGAGCTCCATCGCCAACAGCTGCCGTTGTCATTTCCTTTTAAAAAATTAGAAAACATTTTTTATTTTAATAAACTTCTGAAATTTCTAATCTGTTACACTTAGGTCCTTTCCTTTATTGCAAATAGATCCTTTTCTTACATTTAGGTCAGGAAACATTTTTCATAAATCGTTTGAATAAAGTTTTAACTGAAAATATTGTATTATGCCCCCTTAGTATTCAAAATAATGTTTCCCAAGTTTAAAAGTTTAACAAAAACACCCTAGAGTATCTTTTTATGCATATTAATCCAATGTCTTTACATTTTAGACCCTGAACTTTATTGAAAATATTCTGAATGCATATTTTGTTGGATAAATTGCATTTAAACCCCTGAACTTCACAGAAACTCTTCTGAATGCATTGTTTTTTGGTTAAATTGCATTTTAGCCCCCACACTTTACATATTTCACACTGAATGCCTGTTTTCTAGGGTAAATTTACTGTTTTGCCCCTGAGACTTTCATGGATCCTTTTTCTTGCATATTTTATCCTGAATTTCCACTGAATTGCTTTAAATGCATGTTTTAGTGGCAGAATGGCATTTAACCCCTAGGAAACTTCAATTTGGCTAGAAATGCATAGATTTGCATATCTGACCCAAGATTTCTCCATAATTGCATAGAATGTGTTTTACTATTTATTTTTGATGATTTGGACTTCAGAATTTGGGTTTTTTGCACAAAGGCCCCTGGAATTTTCATTATTATACTCATACATGCATTTTGTTGCACTTTTTTTCATGCAAGTTTTCTTGCCTTTTCCTCCTTACATAGTGCACGCATTTCTAGCTTGCTTCAAGTTTGGTTTTCTCGTTGTTTCCCAGATTTCTCCTACTTTTTATGTTTTTGACTTGATTTGGTTTTTCCATCGCCCGAGGGCGTACAGTAAAAGGCTTATCAAAGCCGACATTGTCCCGAATGAGTAATATTTTCCCATTTTGATTTTCTCGGATTTATCCAAATTTCAGCTAGTTTGCGAGACGCTTTCCGAGAATTTCTCCCATTTCAGGATTTTCCTCATTGCCTAAAGGTGTGCGGTAATGCGGCATTCTCAATGCCTACATTTGACCCTCGGATTAACTTTTCTTCTTTATTTCATTCTTTTCATTGATTTGGCATGTTTTCCAGTCATCTTTAGCATGAGCATTTAGAATAAGCAAGCACACATTTAATAGACCATTGACAAGTAGGAAACGTAGAAAGATCGAGTTTTCTCGAGCGCATGGGGGTGCCTAACCCCTTCCCCTTGCGTAACCAAAATCCATACCCTTTCTCTGGTCCGCATTCATTTTGTGCATTATATCCATTAGGCACGGAGCACACATGTTTTCTGCATCCCGTTTGCTTCTTGGTTTTCATATGTCTTTGATTTTCCTCGTCTTTCCATTAAAAGACTTGATGGTAACTCCTTTCCTTATCCTTCTTATCTTTCCTTGGTGTTTCCAAGTCTAGTCTTCTTCTCCGGATTCACCATCTTCGCCATGATCGTATCGAGGCTCCACGAGTGCTTCCACGCATCCGGTAGGGGAGAGCCGTGTAGGGTTCCACCGGCATGGTCACAACGACATACCGAACTATATGAGTATGTCGTTTTCCTATCAGTCTTGGTCCTCTGGTCATGTTTCGGTTGATCGAATTTCTCCTGTCTACCGTTACGACCACGAGTATTGACCGTTGATCTCCCATTTCAATCGACCAAACCAGTTCAGTCTTCCGAACCAAGAAATCTTAGCCTGTCGATCGAAAGTTTGGTCTTCCATTTTGGCTCGATTCGACAGACCGAACAAATGGTTTTTGGTTGACCGATCCTTTTCAGTCGACCGAATCAAGACCTAAATGTTTTAGTAAAGTGATTTCCAAGGATTTCTGGATTAGTTTGTTTTACCCAATTGAGATAGGATTGTAGGCCATCAGTGATGGTCCTAAGGAACACCAGATGTGTCGGTTTTGAGGAAATTTTGGAATGATTTTCCAAAGCGATAAAATGGATTTAAAAATGGATTTTAAAGGAATGTGTTGGCCGTTTTGGAAAGGAGTCTCCTGGTTTTATGTTTGCAAACCGAGACGCCATGGAACCATATCGTCTGGACCAAGGAATGTGATGACATTCTTGGGTGATCGGACATGTCTCCCTGGTTGAGGTCGGGGACCAAGAGATCGAGACGAGTGTTCGTCGAATTTTAGAGATATGACACTCTTTGATTGTCGTTTTTGCAACGACCTAGATTTTTATTGTGTTGGTGGTTGACCTCTAATTTGCGCGAACCACGTGGATGTGGTTGGTTGCGTGATCTGCTTCCATGCCCACGATTGTTTCCCTTGGCTTCTTCCTCATAGGGCCCCACCTTTCCCTCTTTTCTCTTTTCCCCCTTCTTATAAGAGAGGAGAGAGAGAGGGTGAGTGGAGAGGGAGAATGGGAGATGGCCAGAGGGAAGAGGAGGTTTGCCACCGCTGCCTGTTGCTGTTGGTGAGCTGTCATCGTCGTCGTCCTCTCCATTGTCATCAGTTTTTCCTCATCATCGTTGTTCCTGGAAAGCAAGAGATGGGTTCGCAGGAAGTGAGCCAAGGGTTGAGGAAGGAGAGGCTACCGGAGGAGGTGGAGAACTCGTCAGAGGCCGTGAGAGCCTAGGAGCTCACTGTAGAAGTTTTAGGGTCGTCGAAATCCACCAATGAGGCATGTGTTCCCCTCCCTTTCTCCTCATTTTGGTTTCTTAGGTTAACTGGCTCAAATACATGAAAATTGTAAACAATGCATGATAAATCATGTAAAAATGGTAGAATGTATGGAATGTGTGACCATACTGACGGAAGGGAAACCACACTCCTATGCGATCAGGACCGCACGGAGATCGATAAGGCCACGGCGAATCTAGCGATTTCAATGACGGAAAGACGGCTCGAAATCACCGAAAAAACGATATAAAGATTAAACAATGAGTCGCCTCCTAATCTATTCAAAACGGAAACACGAGGAAAACCGTATCGAAGAATCAAAAATGGAAACCGAATGCGAAAATAAAAGATGACTCATGCCAAATGGATACAACACGTGGATCATTGTGAACCGAAGACAGGATAAAGACTCCTATTACGCACGAGGAAGGTTTTAAGCACCCTCGTACGCCCGACGAGTCAGTCTTTCTCAGAATTTTCCCTCGCATGCATGGTAATGTGGGCACTTAGATGCCGATTAGTGTGGTCATTTGAATGATGCAAGAGAAATAATCTATATGAATAAAGAAACATGACATGCTGAAAACTAAGTACAATCAAACCAGGAAGCATAAAACAAAAACAAAGGTTACAGGTGTGGTGGAACTAATGGCTAAGCAATGCCAGATTTTACCCTTGGATGACACGCGCATGAGCAACTCACAAGTGACACGTGCACTCACGAAGCACCTCCCAAAGATGTCATAGCTACTTGCCATCATGGCCTTATCCTAGGCACACAAAGAAATTGTTATGCCCCGAAGTTTCTACAATAATTTAAAACAATTTAAACTACGAGAAAATTAAAGTCAAACAGAAGATATTAAACTACCAAGAACCTGTGTGTGCAGCTACGAGACACCAGACTATATGCACTATACTAAACCTCTGCATGCCTGCACCTGCAACCCAAAAACATGAGGAAAATGCATGATTGACAGAAGTCACCTAGTACGCATCTCAAGAAAAATGGTAGGAAAACGAAATCATAATTAATTTTTCCTTTTAAATTCATTTCGCAAACCATTTCTCAAAACCTCTCAAACTAGGCCTACACCAACCAAAACCACAATCGGACTCTACTAGACCAAAGCCACAAGCATCGGCCCTCAATGGCCAAAACCACACACAGTGAGTCGGGAAGCCAGGTGCCAGGCAACCAAACTCTGGCCACATGTAGTCCGCCAAGGAGTAACCACTGCCATCTACACTACCATGGTGACGACCACCCTGTGCAGGAGCGTTCATCGTCCTGCGATTCTCTCTCTCTGGAGAACCTTCAAAAAGCCAACCCCTCCCTAGGAAGGTTGTCCTGTCTCTCAACACGCTGATAGCTACAGGGCACGTGTCTCACCCGCACTAGGCACCATAGGGTCTGCCTCCTCAAGGCGTCCTCCACACACGATGCTCAGGTGGGAGTGTCATACCTCCACGCCCGACAACACTCGAGCCTCAGTGCACACAGCGAGAGCAGGAATACCATAACACCCCTTCATGCCATAAAACACCTCAACCTGTAGACCACAACCCTAGCCTCGAGATGACAATCAAGGAGTCTCATACCTCCAAGACCCGACGCCCCTTAGTCTCAGGTATCTCGGCTCCCGATCTTGACAAGTGAGTCGCGCCCGACCACCAGAGAATGTCGTCACATTCCCTGGTCCCGACTACACGGTCCCACACTATCTCAGTCCACACACAGAAAACTAGGAAAACCATTTTCGAAATCTGCCAACTCATTCCTTTGAAATCATTTTCAAACCATTTTTCATATCTTCAAAAACTCTTCCAAAAACCTCGGCAGAATGGCGCATCAGGTGTCCCAAGGGACCACCATTGATGGCCCACAATCCCATCTCAAGGAGACAAAACAAATCAATTCAGAAAACCCCCTAAAAATCACATTTTGTAAAAACATTTGGGCCCAGATTCGGCATACCGAAAATAGGATCGGTATGTCGAAAATCCCTGGTTCGATAGACCGATTTGTATCTTGACCGAATAAGGTCAATGGTTAACACTCAGGCCAAAATCAGTTTACTGAAAATGGTTCGGTTGACCGAAATCCACTGATTCGGTCGACAGTCTAAAATCGAACGACCAAATTTCGACCAGATGACCTAATCTGATAGAAAAACGGCATACCAAAAATGTTCGGTATGCCAAATTCTACGAAAAATAGAAAACGATCCAAACCCTACTGTTCAAAATCGTCCAAAGTGGGAGCTTCGATCGGACTCTCCAAACAATCACCAAAAATCTTGCATAAAACTTAAGATCTATACCCTCGAATCTACTCCAAATCCCAACAAACAAAATCAAAATCCATTCACTATGCATCAAGATAAAAAATCGCAAGGGCATAAGGGTGAAAAGGACCCAAAACACAACCATCGGCATAAATGCCCATAAATCTACCATAAATTCACAATAAATTCTAGGAATGTAAATTCACCTCGATTTCATGCAATCCTATCGATTTTTACCAATTTCATTCTCTCTATTATAGGTGTTGGAGATGCGTACATGTAATGCGTGTTTCGACGATCACGACGTTCACGGGACTTCCTCGACCTGGGGGACACAACTCCGGCGCACCACGCACCACCACACGCCGCAACACACCGTTGTTGGCCTTTGAGCACGCTGAACAGAGGAAGGGAGAAGCAGGAGAGGAGGGACATGGGAGGGAGAGTGAAAGAGAGAAAGAGAGAGTCGAGAAAGAGGAGGAGGTGAGTGGAGGGAGAGAACGAGTGGAGGGAGAGAAAAGGTAGGAAGGTGGCATGCTCAAGGCGGGAAGCGGAAGGGAAAGAGGAGGAGAGGAAGGGTGACCAAGTCGTGGCCGCCGCGCATGGGCTTATAAAGCCATGCAAGGTGGTAGCTAAGCGTGTGCACAACCAGACATCCCCGCTACCACAAGCCACACAAGCACACCAACTCACACCACCAATTCGTTCCCACCAAAAGGTCCACTAACGCGGACCCCACACATTCCCACACCCTGGCCCCACATGCACAGTGTCACAATACACAGTTCCAAACCATGCACAGGGACACGCAATCAGAAGCTGACCCATAGGGCCAAGCCTAAAAACACAAAACTACACAAGCGAGCCTCAGAATAGTAACACCCGTCCAAGAATAAATTCATTAAAATGTAAATAATTACAAAATGAATTTCACGGGTGTTACAGAAATACGATGCAATGGCTATAAGACGTAGAGGGAATATATCAGGCAAGGGCTCATGCATGGGCTAAGAATCAAGAAAATCCACTTCATAAAAGAACATTCAAGAAAAAACATGGTATGTGAGAAAATCAGAGAGTAAAGTCATGCTAAAAGAAGCAGACATGCAGGGTGACCTAAAATAGGGGACGTGTGGGCTTGGCTTGGTCGGGTCCGACCCCATCCAGGCCCTGTTCGATACGTGCATGTGAGGGACGCTATCGAGGCGCACAGGTGGAACAAGAGCCAGACCTTCCTCATTCATCGCCTCCCCCTCGGAGGGCAGGGCATCACCAGACAATGAGGGTCATCTAGGAGGTCATGGGGACGACCACGGCACAATGAGAATGCAAGAAAACCAGAAGGATGTAGGGGGATCTCCTCCCCACCCACTGTCTCCAGCGTCAATGCCAACCTACCGTTCGGCGAGCCTCCATAGGAGGTTCCGGCTTGGAGAAGCGACTCTGCAGATCAGGGGAGCAAGAGGAGGAGGGGAGGCACCGTTAGGACAGACCGAGATGGGCATTTAGTGGCCGGAGCCTCGCGTCGACGGTGGTAAATGCGGGATGCAACAAACAAGAACGAAAACTCAAAGCAAAATGACACGGGAGCAAAGAAAAGACAACTCTAAATGATCCTCTAGAGGTCCATAGAAAGGGGTCACCTGTGGGCGGCTGTGGTGTGTCGTCGACTTCGACAGACGGGGGAGCACCGACGAGAGGTTGGATGGCGAATGTGGGGCTGGTGATGGCCTATGGATGGCTCAGGAGTAAGCGGAGGTTGGCTAGGGAGCTTGAGATGTTCACCGAAGGGGGAAAAGAGTGGTTGGTTGGAGTTTGAGTGTTGAGTTCAAGTCTTCTCTGGCATGGCCCCTCTGGGTTCTCTCGACTCTTCTCTCGCACGAATGCTTGGTGATTTGGTCTGAAAGGGCTTGGGGGTTTTGGATGATCGCCTAGCATGGTAGGTGAAACAGGACGGCGTTGGCAAGGCTGACAGGGCATGGTTGAAGGGAGTGGCTCGTCGAACCATCGCAGGCTTTACGTGACGGTGGGAGCGGCGCAGGGTGGTGGTGGAGACAGGGCGTGGGAAAGCTCTGGAAGAGTCAAGCATGCCAGGGGGCATGTCGACGTTCCTTGCGTAACGACGCTTGTCAGACTGGCCTGGCCCTGACGCACACTTAGGCCGCACATGTTGCAGGGCCAGAGCACACAAATCGGGTTTTTAAGTGTCAGGCTTAGTTGGATGAGTGGAGTCAAGGGTAATTTGAGGTTTTGGGTTGATTTAGGTTTATGAGCTTGGTTGGGGAATTGAAGTTGGACCGGGTCAGCCGTCTAGTTGCACTCTCTGTCGGGTCCATCTGCCAACATTGGCCAGAAACCGAGGTGTCTACAGAATTGTAGAATGTGTGGAATGAATTACATGACATATTTGTGTTGTAATCATGCTAATATGTTGGATTTAATGAGTTTTTGATTGAGTTTCAGATACAAGCTACAGTAGAGTTGATATGAGCTTCTTGTCTTTGTGGATTTATTGTGGAAAGCATGCTTGATGGATTTGGAAATGGTTTGAGGGGTTTTGTAGTGGACTTGAGAGTCTACACCTCATATTTTATGCAAGATTTTTGTGGCAAGTTTGCTAGGACCGCTCCTCACTCCCAATGAGGGGAAGAGTCAAGCGATAGAGTTGGGTCGTTTCCTGAGATCGTAGAAAATTGCATATCAAGTTGGATTCGGTATGTCGATTTTCTCCTCATTAGGCTCCATTGAGTCACTATTCGGGAGATCACGTTGTTTCAGTTGACCAAAACAGAGAAGTTCAGACAACCGTCGATAGGTTCGATCGACCGTTCTGGATGTGGGAGTGGAAATCTAACAGAGATTCGAACGACCAGATAATTTTGGTTAATCGAATTAGGAATTTTCAAACAACTGAAAGAAATTTTGATTTACCATTCTAGGAGTCAAAACTCCAAGTTCAGTCAACCATTTAATTTCGACGTACTGAAACAGAACCCTAGACTAAATGGAAATAGTTTATAATGATGATTAAGAGGATGTTTCCATGACGTTTTAAGCATGTGTATGACATGGTAACCCACATAAATGAGATAAAAAATGTGGAATGATTTAATGGTGATTAATTAATGGTTTGATGTAGTTTTCAGGCATGAGACCCATGTTAATGAGACTTTGGGTGTTGATTAATATATATATATATATATAT
>JAMKQA010037380.1:0-14719 GCA_024699735.1 Posidonia australis | reverse complement strand
CTTTAAAACAAAGTCAGGGAGTTTTGTGCAATTTTCACAGCAGAATAAGCCTTTTGGAAGTTTTCTGTAAAACACAGGGGCCTAAATGCAATTTTCCCAGTGAAAACATGCTTCTGGAAAAGTTTCAGAGAAGTATGAGGTCTAACATGCAATTTAGCCAACAAAAACAACTATCCAGAGAGTTTTTGAAACATGCAAGGGCCTAAATGCAATTTTCACTGTAAAATGAACTGTCAGAAACATTCTGAGAAAGTGTAGGGTCTTACAAGCAATTTTCACAGAGAAAATAAACTTGAAGGAAGTTTTCAAGAAAATGCAGGGTCCTTTTAACAAAATGTCTGAAAGAAAACATGTTTCAAAGACTCTAAGGGCTTTTATTAAAGTTTTAAATTCAGAAAACATTATTTTAAATGTTCAGGGTAAAACATGTAATATTTTCAGTTAAAACTTTATTCAAAACATTTTAGAAAAATGAGTGTAGGACCTATATGCAATAAAAGGTCCAGAAAGTAATTCCAGAAGGACCTATTCGCAAGAAAAACATAAACTCCAGATTTTATTCAAAATAAAAGTTTAAATATTTTTAAAACTGAAAAAGGGGTCGACGGTCGCCGATGATGGAGCTCGTCACCGGTGACCATCAGAGGAAGCAAAGGGTGAGGCTCCCGGGGTCTGATCTCAGATCAAACCCCACAGGAAGCAAGAAGGGGACGAGTGGAGGACATCCAATGGTTTGGATGTGGCCCTCGACAGCGGAAGCGCTTCCCCCACCTCACTCGCCGTCGAGCTGCTCCGGCGACGACAACAGGGAAGAAGGGGACCTGCTGGGGCTACGACGAGGCGTTTGGAGGCTTCTGGAGGGCAGAGGAAGGCATTGGGACTACTCCAAAGCGGCGCGGAGGTTGGTGGAGCGAGGTGGAGGTCTGACTGTCGCCGCCGCGGCTTCCGCCGGCGAGCGGCGTGGCTGGGACGATTGGGGGCTCGTGGCACAGCTCTGAGGACTCCGGGGTGCTTGCGGGGCATGAAGGAGGGTGTCCGAACCATTGGAGGGGCGCAGGAGGCTGGAGGTGGCTCTGGATGCTCTGGATCCCGTCGTCTTCTCCGACGACGGTGAGATCAGAGCGCTACTTCGACGGGCATCGCACGGGCTGCTGGGAGCGACGGAACGGCAACGGTGGGGCACAGCGAGCTCCGAGAAGAGCAGAGGAAGAGGAGGAGAGAGGGCTCGGGGGTCCAGGAAACATCCTAGATTGCCCCCCACCTCTATCGCCGAAGTTTGGCGACGGTAGGGTACGACGGAGCTCCGTTAGCCAAGGGATCACTCTGGATCCCTTGGAAACACTCCGGGATGAGAAGGAAGGCCTAGAAATTCACAATTCAGACAAATAGAGTGATCGGGGATGTGTACCTGGCTGGGGTTGACTCGCCAGAGCTCTGGAATGACGACTGGCTCCGCTCCTCTGCTTCAAGCTCTGGTACTCTGGTTCTCTCTCTCTCGCTCTAAATTGTCCTCTACAGTGGAGCAAAAATTCTGGAACCCCTGAATCGTGAGCTTTGCATCTTCATTTATAGGCAAATGGGAACCCACCAACGATTCTTCTCGAATTTGCATCCGTCTCGTAACAGAAATGCCAACTCACCCGACCACGGTTACGCCTGCTCACCAGACAGCCAACGATTGTCTCCCGTGGTCTCTGTTTTGCTCCCTTGCTCGTCGGCAAAGATGAACGGCGACCCTGGTTTCTCTAGTGAGCCATCCAAGGGCTCTGGTTGCTTGGGCTTATGCTGGACTAGGCTGAACCAAGGCTTAGGGATTGATCTCAGGTGAGCAAACACAAATC
This sequence comes from Posidonia australis, assembly GCA_024699735.1. Taxonomy (NCBI): domain Eukaryota; kingdom Viridiplantae; phylum Streptophyta; class Magnoliopsida; order Alismatales; family Posidoniaceae; genus Posidonia; species Posidonia australis. Next base: position 12,878 of record JAMKQA010037380.1, on the reverse strand, counting down.
AAATGCTGCAATCAGAATTGGTAAAACATGGTTGATATGCAACTTTTAATTTAAATGAAACCATATGATTGATGAAATATTCAATAAGATAAGAAATCAAATGTCATATGGTTAATGAACAAAATGAAATGGGACCAATCCTTGCAAATAAAGAGGGGGAAAAAAGAGTGTGGGTGAGAGGTGTGGGCTTTGGGGCCAAGGTGGGTCCAAATGGACCAAATGGACTTAAATGGGCCTTGAAGGAGTTAATTGGGCTTAAATGGGCCTTGTGGGCCCAAGTGAGTCCAAATGGACCAAATGGGCCTAAAAAGGGTTTGAGCTCAACCACCAGACCCTCATCCTGCAAAATTGGAAATTTGGGGTGTCTACAACAGCAGTAGCAAAGATGAGGCGAATGGAGATCCGTGGATCAAGCAGTTCCGCCAGCTGGGAGCACCGACTTGTGCTGGGCGTAACACTCCAGAGGAGCGTGAGGCTTGGTTCCTCGAGGTGGAGAAGATTCTTGAAGGGATTGAGTGTCTAGCAGAGAAGTAGGTCCGGATTGCGGCTTTCCAGCTCAAGGGTGTTGCGGATCAGTGGTAGAGGACAGTGCGCTGCACCAAATTTCTGAATGCGGACCTACTGATAATCTCTTGGGATGAGTTCCGAGAGGTGTTTTATGAGAGGTTTTTCCCTAAGCATGAGAGGGATAAGCTGGACAGAGAATTCAGGAACCTAAAGTAGGGTAGCTTGTCTGTGGTTGAGTATGAGTCGTCCTTCTTTCGGCTAGAGCAGTTCTCTCGGGTTGCAATTTTTAAGAAGAACAGAACCAAGAGATTTATAGGGGGACTAATCCCTGTGCTGAGATCCAGAGTTATTGGCTTCAGATGCTAGACATTAGCGGAGGTTGTTGAGCTTGCAAGCCGCTATGAGGATGATCGTAGGCTATTTCAGAAGGAGTATCCCAAGAAGGAAAAGGAGAGAAAGTCTGTCTCTCGACCTTCTGTTTCTCGACCTTCCGTTTCTCGACCGTCAGTGGCGGGAGTGCCAAGTTCTAGGAGTTCTGGATGCTCTGAGAAAAAGCAGAAGCAACGGCCTACGTCTGGTAAAGAAAAGAGTATGGGTTTCAGCCATGTTGGGTCTAGCAGTGGCCCACAGATGGGACCATGCCATGTTTGTGGCAAGTTGGGGCATGTAGCAGCACAATGTTGGCATAGGCAGAGGAATTTAGATAGAGTAGTCTGCTACAACTGTGGGAAGTATAGGCATTACCAAAAGGACTGTCCCAGTCAGCCAAAGCAAGCAGGTGATGTGCCACGACTGCCTACCAAGGGGAGAGTGTTCTCCATTGCTGCCCCAGATGCTGGTCCATCTGGAGATGTGGTAGAAGGTGAGAACTAGCACGGCTGTGTTTGATAAGTCTTGTCGTGTAATAATAGTTCCTATGTGTAATTGACACTATTTCCTATTATGATTATGGTTACGGTATATTGACTATAGGATCTTTCCTTGTGGCTGATCAGATGGCCCGAGTCTTGTTCGACTCCGGGAGTTCATTTTCTTTTGTCTCCAAGTCGTTTGCTTCTGAGATCGGGACTAGGCAAGTTAGGTTGGCATTCCACCAAGATGTAGTCACTCCATTGGGAGAACACAGTCTGGCGTGGAGGTATTTGAGACCGGTTGATATTCAGTTGGAGAGCAGGAAATTTTAGGCCAGCTTGATCCTGATGGATATGCAGGATTATGATGTTATCTTCGGAATGGATTGGCTGGCATAGCATTCAGCTATGATAGATTGTGCTAAGAGGAGAGTTTTGGAAGAGTGTGGTACAAGGCACTAGATCGGGTGAGCCCAGAAAAGTGATTTCTGCTCTCAAGGCCTATCATCATCTGGCAAGAGGCAGTGTAGGCTATTTGGCCTGTGTGGCAGTTTCTACATCACCTGTGGTCAGGATTCAGAACTTACCGGTGGTGAGGGAATATCCCGATGTTTTTCCGGAGGAATTGCCTAGAATGCCACCGCACAGGGAAGTGGAGTTTGTGATTGATTTAGTATCGAGATCAGGTCCTATTTCCAAAGCTCCTTACAGGATGGCACCTACTGAGTTAAGGGAGCTTCGGAATCAGCTGCAAGAACTGATGGATAAGGGATTCATTCGTCCTAGTGTTTCACCTTGGGGAGCACCGGTTCTGTTTGTAAAGAAGAATAATGGTTCACTTCGGCTCTGTATAGATTACCGGATGTTGAACTAGATCATTGTCAAGAACAAGTATCCACTTCCCAGGATTGACGATTTGTTCGACCAGCTGTATGGGACATTGGTGTTTTCCAGGACAAACTTGAGATCTGGATACCATCAGTTAAGGATCAGTGAGCCAGATGTGCAAAAGACAGCCTTTCGCACCCGTTATGGACATTATGAGTTTTTGGTTATGCCATTCGAGTTGACGAATGCTCTGGCTGCTTTCATGGACCTGATGAATAGGGTGTTCCAACCATATTTGGACCAATTTGTAGTTATCTTTGTGGATGATGTGCCAGTGTATTCTCCGGATGTCCAGACCCACCGAAGGCAGTTGAGGATCGTACTGGAGACGCTGAGGCAGCATCAGCTTTATGCCAAGTTCTCCAAGTGCAAGTTTTGACTGGAAGAGATGTCTTTCCTTGTTCATATTATCTCTGAAGAAGGCATCAAGGTAGATCCAGCCAAAGTGGAAGCTGTGAGCAGTTGGGCCAGACCAAAGATGGTAACTGAGATTAGAAGTTTTCTCGGCTTGGCAAGTTATTATAGGAGATTCATTCAAGATTTCTCCAAGATTGTTGCACCATTGACTAGATTGACCAGAAAGGAAGTGCACTTTGCTTGGGATTGGCAGTGCGAGAAGAGCTTTAATGAGTTGAAGGCTTGTCTAGTATTGGCCCCAATTTTGACTCTACCCTCTCAGAGTGGCGGTTTCATAGTCTACGGTGATGCCTGTGGGACTAGGTTGGGGCATGTGCTGATGCAACATGGTAGGGTGGTGGCATATGCCTCGTGCCAACTGAAAGATCATGAGAAGAATTATCCCACCCATGATTTAGAGATGGCTACTGTTGTATTCGCCTTGAAGATTTGGGGGCACTATCAATATGGCGAATAGTTTGAGGTGTACACAGATCACAAGAGTCTGAAGTACATCTTCACTCAAAAGGATTTGAACCTGAGACAGAGGCGCTGGGTGGAGTATATTAAGGATTATGATTTTAGTTTGTCCTACCACCTAGTGAAGGCTAATGTAGTTGCAGATGCTCTGAGCAGACGCACTTATGTCATGGCTAGTCTGATGATCCATGAATGAAAATTGTTAGAGGGACTAGTAGAATGCAGGCCTCAGAGACAGTCTCAAGGATCCGCCAGAGTGGTGCTGGCTAATTTGTTTGTTCGCCCGAGGATGATCAAAGCGATTGTCACAGCTCAGCAATATGATTCTTTTGTGTCAGACATCTGGAGGAAGCTGGAAGCTGGTAATGCCCCTCATTTTTCAGTAAGGGAAGACTGTAGGTTGAGGTATGATATGAGATTATATATACCTCAGATAGAGGAAATCAAGAACAGTTTGTTGGATGAAGCTCACCACTCCATATACTCTATTCATCCAGGAAGCACCAAGATGTATAAAGACCTGAAGAGGAACTTCTGGTGGCCTAGGATAAAGAGAGAGATTGCTGAGTATGTGGCGAAGTGTGCAACCTACCAGATGGTGAAGATAGAGCACCAGAAGCTCGGAGGGACTTTGCAGCCTCTGAATGTTCTGGTGTGGAAATGGGAAAATGTGTCGATGGACTTTGTGACGGGTTTGCCACGAACCTGAAAAAAGCATGATTTTGTGTGGGTGATAGTGGATCACCTTACAAAATCAGCACATTTCTTTCCAATAAGGGTGAATCTTTCATTGGCAAAACTGGCAGAGTTGTATGTGGCTGAGATTGTGACATTGCATGGTGTCCCAGTGTCTATTGTGTCTTACAGAGACACAAGGTTTACATCGAGATTCTAGGGAGCTCTGCAGGAGGCTTTTGGCACAATATTGAATTTTAGCACTGCTTTCCACCCCTAGACAGATGGCCAGATAGAGAGGACCATCTAGACACTAGAGGATATACTGAGGGCCTGCGCCTTGGACTTTGGTGGTAGCTGGGAGGATCATTTACCTCTGATTGAATTTGCATATAACAACAGTTACCACGCTAACATTGGTATGGCACCATACGAGACATTGTATGGCAAACCCTACAGGACACCCACTTGCTGGAGTGAGGTGGGTGAGAGATAGTTAGTTGGGACAGAGATCATACAGCAGTACGAGGGCAAGGTGGATCTAATCAGGAAGAGGTTGTTATCTGCCCAGAGCCGGCAGAAGAGCTATGCTGATAGGAGGTGGAGACTTCTGGAATTCGAAGTAGTAGACATCATTTTCCTGAAGGTGTCACCAACCAAGGGTGTGATGTGGTTCGGTAAGAGAGGCAAGTTGAGCCCAAGATATATCAGACCATACTAGATTATCAAGAGGGTTGGTGATGTGGCATACAGACTACATCTACCTCCAGAGTTGGCGGGTGAACAAACCACCTTCCATGTGTCTATGTTGAGGAAGTGTTTGGGTGATGCGTCCCAGGTGATAGGGAGGACTTGACTATGGTTGATAATGTAGTTTTGATATTGGACAAAAAAGAGCAAGTTCTTAGGAATAAAGTGATTTCATTGCTGCTAGTTCAGTGGCAACACCATGGTACAGAGGAGGCTACTTGGGAGCACAAGGTGGACACCCAGAGACAGTACCCCTACTTGTTTTATTAGAGCTGAATTTCGAGGACGAAATTCTTTTAGAGGAGTAGGATGTGAGATTTGGGCCTGATTATCCATTTTAATTGTAAACCATGTAATTTATTGTGATATTGCTTAAATAGTTTATTAATGGATAATCTGTTGTTTTTGGATGTGTGAGTTTGTGGTTGGTTTTCTGTGCACCTATTTGTGATCTAGGACCAATGTGGAGTCTAGTTTGAGGATGCACAGTTGCCTCGATTTACGTGCTCGACCTTCCCTCTTTTTCTTTCTTCCTTTTTCTCCATCTCGCACTCACAAGCTCACGACACGCCCGTCTTCTTCCCCTTCACCCTACTCAGCCCGTGCCACCACCATCCAAAGACCCGTGCCTCGTTGTCATCTCCGACGCGACGGGCGGCTGGCGTGATGTAGGAGGAGGAGGGGATAAGAGAGGCAGAGGTGAGCGGAAGAGGGCGAGTCGCGAGGCAAGGAGGAAAAGGGAGAGGAAGAGTGATGTGCACGCAACCGAGGAAGGGGCGGTGGTCATTCGTGTGGTCCATCAACGGGAGAGGCTTCGCTGGGATGTGAGAAGGCTTACCGGAGTGTGGGAAGAGTCGCGGGAGGGCTAAGCTAGCTACGCGACCTCTTCCCTTTCCCCTGCTCGTTGTTTCCTTAACAATGGGTTAGTTGCATGGAAAATGGAGACAAATGCATGGAAAATTGTGGAAAAATCATTAAATGGATGGAATGTGGTATATAGCATGTGAATATAGATATCATGTAGTTAGGATTGATATTTGTTGGGGAAATGCAATTTTGGGGTTGAAGGCTACAGTAGCCGTTCTTGAGTCCCTCCCCCTTGTGATTTTCGTATGAACTGTGTGTTGAATGAAATCATGAATGGTTTGAGGGGTTTTGAAGTAGACTCAAGGGTCTATTCTCCATGATTTTATGGAAATTTTTGATGTATGTTTGGGGGGTTCGATTGGGACTCCCACTTTGGACGAATTCTGTCGCTGGAAACAAGGGTGTGCCCTGTGTGTGAGGAATTGGATATGCCGAATTTATTCGGTATGCCAAAATCCTAGCAGATTAAGCCAAATCTCAGGTTTCGGTAGACCAAAATCCTCCAGTCGAACAAAACAGAGGGTTTCGGTATACCGAAAATGTTTCGTATATCAAAACAGGGAATTTCGACATACCGAACTATAGATTCGGTCTGCCATTTTTGTCCTGAACCTTGTATGCTCAAATATGGATTTAAATGAATGATAAATGGTTTTTAAAGGTATGTTGAGCTTATGTGAATGATGTTTTCCCCATGTAATGACATGGAGGAATGTGGAACCCAAACAAATGGATTGAGAGTGGTTTTGGGTTTTAGACCCTATAAATGAACATAAAGGATGATTTTATGTGGTTTTGGACATGAGACCCAATTTATGATTTTAAAGTTTGGTTTTCATGACTTGAGTTGGGACCCTAGTGAAGGATCGAGTGTTGCAAGGAGACAGAGTCCTGCAATGAAAAGAATGAAATGGAAAAATGGTTTTGAAAAGAAAAGTTTAAAGAGTTTTGAAATGAAACACTAATAATGTGTTATGAGACCACGGGTGTTGGTGTCGACAACGTGGTAGGAGTATGAAACTCCAATGATCCAATTGCCAGACATGACTGTGGTTGTCGAGTTTGAGACAGTGTAGGCTGAGCTTAGGTTTTGAGCCTAGTTGTTCAGGTCACCGACAGTGTAGGCTAAGCTTGGGTCGTTGTACCTAGTTGTTCAGGTCACCGAGCTCGTGACGGTGTAGGCTGAGCCTAGGTTTTTGAGCCTAGTTGTTCAGGTCACTGATGGTGTAGGCTGAGCCTGGGTCATTGGACCTAGTTGTTCGGGTCACCGATGGGGTGTCAGACAAAGACGTATCCCCATGCACATATGAAAAAGAAATTGAGGCCGGTTGGCTGGGGAAGTTACATCCGCACGGGTATTTCATTGCAGTAGTGCAAGAAGGTAGGAGAAGGATGTCCTCACCTACTGCTTGTGTGCCAGATTACCCCTGATCAAGGTAACAACAGTAAAGAAAAGTTGAAATGAATAAAGAAAAGAAACCGTGTTTTGATCACAATTGGACTTATGAAATAGTCCTAAAATCCTGGAATGAAATGATGATGATGTTTTTAACTTGTTGTCAGCCAGTGTTTATGATTTGATTTTGAGTCCAAGAGGCATTGTATTTTAGGCTAGATCTAGTCAGAAATGTGAATTTGAAAGTGTGATTTTGGAGTGAAATCCCAAGTATTGAAAAAGGAAATGTTTCAGAAAATGAATTCCAAATGTTTTAAAAGAAGATGTAAAGGCGTGTTTTGTAAGAGAATGTGATTTTGGAATGAGTTTCCAAATATTTTGAGAAAAGAAAAGAAATATGGTTTTTGAAAAGAGCATGATTTTGGGACGGAATTCCCAAGTGATTTTCAATAAAAGGAAAGAGGATTTTCTAAAAGAAACCAAGTTTTGTTTGAAAATCTAGAAATGAGCGTTTCTGGTTTTGCCGAGATTTTGTAGTTTGTGTGTTTGGGGAGCGTACTGGGTGACTTAGATGTCACTCACACATGCTAGTTTGGTTTTCAGGTGTAGACGCAAGTAGTCAAGTTTTCTTGCAGGAGTTGGAGTTTTTAGCTGCATATTGTGGTCCTGAAGGTGAGCCTTAATTACAGTTATTTAATGTTTCTGTAATTAGTGTAATTATACTTATGATACTGTGATTTAGTAGCGTGCCCAGTATCAAGGTGTTACAAGATTGAATGCATGGGATGCAGATGTGAAGGCTGGATGTCTGCTCACCAGAGGATGAGTAAGGATTCCTATTACGCACGAGGAAGGTGTTAGGCACCCTCGTACGCCCGAGAAACTCGGTCTTTCTAGTGTAAATCGCTTGCTATGGTTGAATGAATGTTTGCTAAATCTAGATCGTACTCTAAACATGCTAACATGAATGTCATGACAAGACTGGATGTATGTGCATGACAGTATGGACAATTGCGAAGAAATCCACGTAAAATGACGAAACAGTAAAGTATGACATGACAAAGAAAATCACATGAAATGACAAGGTTTTTGCAAAGAATGGCTTAAAAAATCATACAGGCCTCAAGAGAATTAAAAATGCAAACAATGCTGGTCAGAAAAATTGTGAAAGACATTATGGAAATCGAGATGGGAGAATTACAAAGAAGTCCATGTAAAACGAGCAAACTCGAACATGTGAAGTAATTCACATAAAATGATGTCGTTTTTGCAAAGAATGACTTAGAAAATCACACCAGTGTCAAAGAGATCAAAAATACAACAGACCCAAATCGTTAGAAGCACAGTAAACACCATGGAGATCTGAATGGGAAAATTACGAAGAAACCCTCATAAAATAGATAAACGACGTCGAGTGAAGAAAATCACATAAAATGACGATGTTTTTGGACTGATTGTTCAAGAAAACCATATGGATGTCAAAAGATGAGTAACAGAGTCAACCCAGATTGTTCTTGAAATCATAAAAAAGGTTATGAAAATAAAAAAGTAGAAGATAAACCACAAACGGCTTAATGTGGGCCTAAGTGGACCAGAGTTTTGGTGGTCGCAACCAGAGCATCATCCGAAGGAGCCTACTGCCAAGTGACTTCAAAATTGGGGTGCTTACAATACCAAAACCTCCTGTTTCAGTCGATCGATGGATTTTAGTCTACTGAAACCGAACACCTCTGTACAGTCTGACAAGGATTCGGTATGTCGAACTCAATTCGGCATGTCGAATCTCCTGTGTTCTGTACACAACCCTTGCCAACAACCATTCGTTCGCTAGAAGTGGGAGCCTCATCTGGAGGAGCCTTCTGTCAAGTGACTTCAAAATTGGGGTGCCTACAATACCGAAACCTCCTGTTTCAGTCGACCGATGGATTTCAGTCTACTGAAACCAGACACCTTTGTACAATCTAATAAGGATTCGGTATGTCGAACCCAATTCGGCATGTCGAATCTCCCGTGTTCTGTACAAAGCCCTTGCCAACAACCATTCGTTCGCTAGAAATGGGAGCCTCTGGCGGGACCCTCAAACAAGCATCATAAAATACAAGTAAATCACAGGTTGTAGACCCTTGAGTCTACTTTAAAATCCTCAAACCATTCACCAATCCATTTACTATGCACTTCATACGAAAATCATAAAGAGATGAAGCTCGTATGAAACTACTATAGCATACATCCAAAAACTTGCATAAATCACCTAAATTTCATCTTAACCGCATGATATCTACATATTCATGCTATTCAACACATTCCCATCAATTCTACTATTTTTCTACGATTTTTCATGCATTTATCCTTTCATATCACAACCGCAAAATAAAGAAGAAAAAGGGGGTCACGTACTTGTAAGTGGCACACCGACGACCACCCACGCACCCCGATGAAGCTCCCCATGCTCGACGGAGCTCTTCCCCACCGACGGACCTCGCAGGCGAGCTCTCCTCCTCCCGCTCTGGCGTCGTTCCTTCTCCCTCTTTCGTTTCCTCGATTGGCCTCCTCTCTGTTTCCCTTCCCTGCTTTATCTCCTCCTCCTGCATTGCACCGGCTTCCCATCACGTCGGAGGGGACAGGAAGACACGAGCTATCGTTGTGGTAGCACAAGTCGAGAAGAAGAGGAGGAAGAAGACGGAGATGAGGGAAAAACTCATGAGAAAGGAAGAAAAGAAAGAAAAAAAGACAGTCACGCGAACCGAGGTGACTGTGCATCGTCAAATCGGACTCCACATTGGTCCCAAATTACTAGGTGCACAGTAAGCCAACCAAACCTCACAATCACAAGAAACAACAGATTATCCATTAATAAACTATTTATACAATATTACAATTAATTACATGGTTTACAATTAAAATGGATAATCAGGCCCAGGTGTCACACAATGTAGTGATTTGTGGTTCTTGCCAATTGGGAAATCACAAAAGGAACTATCTACCCACGTGTTTGGTGTTGGCCACAGTAGAGGTTGTGCTCTAGATCCAGGGGGAGTGCAGGTCTTGGGAGTGGTTCCTAGAGATAGATAGAAATTGGGCTTACTAATTTATTAGTGCACTCTGGATCTGCGTAGAGCTTTGTTGTATCTCAATGACCAGATTTCTTTCATACCTTGGATTAGAGGAAGAAATCCAAGGTGATGAGAGGTGTTTCTAGGCTGGTGGTTTGGTGTATGGAGTGATTCTGACCAGGACATGCATCAAAGTAGCACAGTGGATGCATGGCGACAGTTGGTTGCACCTGATCGACCTGGTGTTTTGTGTGTCTCCAGAGGTGCTCAGGATGCTTTGTGACGTTAGAGGACACTATTTTGGAGCCTTTAGTGGAGATTTTGGTGCCCAGAAGGGACTTAACGTAAGGATTTGGCAGTGCTTGGACTCAAGGAGAGCGGAGTCCTTGGTGTCGCTCTGGACCTAAATAGGATGAAATGGCTTTGTGAAGCGTAAATTTCTCCTACAAGTCATGAGTTTTGAGTGGCACCATTGTATTGATTGTCTCAGGTCATAGATTGGATGTCCTAATTTGGTGCCATTAGTGTTGCACCTCGAGAATTTCAGGAGTGAAATTCCTTTAAGGGGGTTAGGCTGTAACGACCTAGATCTGGATTAGCATTTTTTAGCTAGATATTTTAATGAAATTATGGGTCGTTAGATTCTAAGTTCCCTACATTCATTGTAGAACACAACTCCAGTAGTGTCTTACGTCTATAATGTGGGTTCTGCCCTTTTTTGGTGCTGAGTGGTTTTGGTCCTGTATCGACCTTCGTGGAAGTTCGAGGGTTTATTCTAGACCGCGGAAGTTTATCGGTGTGCTCAGGTGGCTAGTCCTTGGTTGCACGAGTCATATGGACATATGAGGCCACGTGATTTGGTCTCGTACTGTGACTTCCTTCTTCTTTTTTCTTTCTTTTTTTTCTCCTCTTTTCTCTCTCTTTATCCTCACGAGCCCCACTGTCCTTCTTTCCTTCCCTCCTCCTTCACCCTTCTTCTTCTTCTTCTTCATCACTCCACTTCTCCTGTACGACACAAAGAGAGAGGGAGAAAGAGGGAGATGAGAGGAGAGGGTGAGAGATGGCCAGAGGAGGAAGAGCTAGCCATTGTCGCGTCACTGTCGTTGCGAAAAGGAGGAGAGGACCTAGTGTTTGTGGCTGAAGGAGGAAGAGGGCTTGCGATTCATTCAAGGTACACACCCCTATAGAATTTTCCTTTCTTACTCAATTTAATGCATTAGGGCATGTTAGTGTGCATTGGATGTGAATGGATGCTTGGAGAATTTATGGTAATTTTTAGGAATTTATATAGATTTTATAACGACTCTGTTAGTTTTGGGTGAATAGTATTTTTAGCCTTCTTTCTTGAATTTCTTGAGCCACAAGTGACGGATTCCCATGAATTCTATCTCGGACTGTCGAGCTTGGCGAGTTCTTCAGTCTGGTATGTAGAATGTGATTTTTGGTTGCTTGTGTGATTTTTAGTTTCAAAAATTTAATCCTGGTTTATACAATTCATCCAAAGTGTTTTTCGATGATTTCTCGAGTTGTAGTACATGGAATTGGATAATTTCTATTCCATGGTGCTGCTTGTGTGATTTCCTTCAGTTCGGTATCTCTGAGTTCTGGAGAGTGTAAACCAAACTAGGGCATTGACCAGGTGTTGGTAGCCATAAGTTCAAAGCACTGAACTCTAAACTTGAAAACCACCACTACGTGCACCTCGCAGGCGCACCATGCTAACGCACCTGGGAGGCACACTTGGCAGGTAGCCCTGGTTCCTGATTAAATGAAGGTTTAATGATATGGATGACTTGGTGATTCATAAATGATTAGGATAATCATTAAAGATAGCCTAGAGATTGCCTAATAGAGACTAACAAGATTCTACTTGGGCAATGGGTAGAATAAAAAATTATAGAACTTAGAATTACTAGGTTCTCCCTTTAATAGCTTAGTTGGATATTAGGGTTTATATTTAACCCTAGGATTGGAGTTGAGGTATGGTTTGGCATGGTGTGCTGAATTAGATATTCAGTGCCATGGTTTGAGTGTTGACACTAAGCTGGCTATGGCTCATGAGAGACGCAAGTTAATAGGTATCAGACACTTTGGCACTAGAACTTAGTATTCTGAGTGCACTTGATGTGGCTTTCTAAGTTTGACAGAAGAGCTATCGAGGCAGTGCTTTGAGTTCTGGTCTTGGTTTCGATTTTCGTGTCACTTTTAGACACGAAGTTTTGTGAGATTTTTGGAAAGATGTTTAATGATTTTTGAAATGGTTTTCCAAAAGGTTTTGGGAAAAAGAAATGCATCAATTTGCAAATAGTTTTGGAAAGAGTTTTCAGTGATTTTCTATTTGTGCTTGAGACCAAAAGGTTGAGGCAAGTGCTCGTACGATCTTGGTGGTATGACACTCCTTGATCGTCGTTCACGAGGCCAAGGTTGAGGTCCGCAAGTCGAGGTGCTATTCAAGTAGGTGTTAGTACCGAGTGCCAAGACCTGGGGTACCGGTTGTACCTAAAGGTATCGTGGCAGCAGACTCGGATGGTATGAGACTCTTGTGTAGCTAGACATGATACTCTAGTTGTTACGGGTACCAAGGTGTAGTGAGACCAAAAGACCGATGCTTTCGGCCAACCTTCAGGGATGGCTGATACCCTTAGAGTTGTGAGTTGCTTGCTAGGTTGAGAGTCTCGTGGTTTTGATAGGTGCTGGCTGAGCTTAGCAGGTTGGAGCCTCTAGGGGTTCAAGCACTGTGTAGGACGCCGAGAGGGTGTACCCTGTCGTTTGTCCTGAGAGAGGGACAACTCGCATAGGAGTTGAGTGAGCAGGCTTTCCTGGTATATGGTTAGTGTAGACACCCCGATTTTGAGGTGACCCAGGAATGAGTGTCCCTATGTTGCTTTGGATGCGGTCAGCCCTTAAACCGAGCCCCAAACCCATTAGCCAGAGCCCAAATCAGACATTTGTGAGCAGGGCTGGCGCACCAAGGTGGCGCACTAAGGTGGCGCACTAAGTTGGCGCACCAACCTG
>JAMKQA010037378.1:0-14225 GCA_024699735.1 Posidonia australis | reverse complement strand
ATTGTTAAGAGCTGAAAGCATGATTGGATGCACATGATCAAAGCCATCTTATTATTCATGTAATTAAAATCAAGATGAGTTAATAGGTTCATGTATGAAAACATGCAAAGTGCAAAGGAATAAAACATGATACGAGCAAATCCAATCATAACACATGCCAGTTATGTTATCTCTACTGCATGACTCCAACATTTAGAAGCTTGGTATGGATTTATGCACAAGGAAACAGTAAAATAAAGACAACTCATATATGCAATTTGGTGCAGATTTTATGCTAGAAGAAATGTAAGCATGCTTGCAAACGAGAGTATAGATTAGCATAGAGAACATCTTACAAAAAGGATAAGCAAAATCATTATTGAAATCTCATGAAAACAAAAAGGAAATCAGACCATATGTAAGTTTCTAACATACCTTATTACAATGTAAAAGAACAAGAATTAAAAGGAAAAGTGAGAAGGCCTACCTTGTCCTAGATGTTCCTTCAAAGAAGACTCAAGATAATAAGCTCCTTGATGCATTGGAAGGGCTGAGGATACCTGTGGATGCAAGAAGAAAGCTAAGAACTCAAAGGGACAGCTGCAGAATTCTGGTTGTAAATGTGTGTCTTCAACTTTTCTAATCCCTCAAATGGCTACCTATAGGTGTCTATTTATAGGGATCTTTCAAGAGTAACTCCTAAGAATGCAAGGGGCCTCGTAGACGAAAAGCTTGGAAGATTCCATGGTATATTCGTTGTTGGAGGTAACAGCCATGAGAGGTGGAAAGCCAGCAGCCAGAAAAGTGGCTGTGCGGTTGGGATGTGCACCTGCTATGTGTGCCTGCTTGGTGCTCCTGCTATGTGCGCTACCTATGTGTGCTAGGTAGGTTTGCTAGCTAGGTGTGTCAGGCAGATGTGCCTGATAAGTGTGCTAGGTAGGTGTGCTAACTAAATGTGTTAGGTAAGTGTGCTAACTAAATGTGCCAGATAAGTGTGCCAGTTAGGTATTCTCCCCTACTTGTCTGGTTTTTTAGTTGGGTTTAGGGCTTATTGCAAGCTTAGGGTTGATTTGGCTAATGGGATTCAAGGGTCAGCCACATCCAAAGCATTATCTAGAAAATTATTAAAGAGTCACCTTAAAATCGGGGTGTCTACAGATGCCCCTCCCTGAGCGAGGTCGAGGGACGAAGGGAACCGAGACCGATGCTCAGGGTTGACAAGATACCCTCATTTTGAGGTTACAGAAAGATGGTGTTTGCTGTAGGCGGTAAGTCACTTATTCGGCGGATGCACCGAAATTCATGACTTGTTGCCAAATGCAAGATGCATGCTACTATTGATCTAAATGCTGGGGATGTGATGCTAATGCAAGATGCCAATGCAAAAGTCGATGCGAAGCTAATGCTAATGCTGAAATAACAAGGCAAAAGATAAAGAAAACCCTGCTCACAAAAGAAAACACAGGCAGGAAAATGATAAGTTGCCGGACTCATCAGCCGGATTATGAGGTTATCAACCTGAGAGACGGGATACGACAAGCTAATCAAGCCTTGTCAACCCGGCCACCTGACAGTGTGACGGTTGTCAGCCGAGTAGTTAGGGATACCAGCCCAAGAGAAAAAAAAAGGGGGGCATGACAAATAGATTATTTGTCAAGCAAAACAGGGCCCTGTTCGCACGGACCAAGGGCGAACAAAGTAATTTCGCGCCCGCGAAAACTCAAAACAAAAGAGAGAAACAAAAGAATCTTGACCGTCCGGTCAGAGGGTCAAAAAACTAGATTCCGCGCCTGCGAAAACCTAGAAGAGAAAAACCAAAAACGACCTTGACCGCCCGGTCAAAAGGTCAAACAGCTGGATTCCGCGCCCGTGGAAAACTAGAAGAGAAAAAACAAAAGGACCTTGACCGTCTGGTCAGAGGGTCAAACAACTTGATTCCGCGCCCGTAAAACCAGAAGAGAAAAACAAAAGGACCTTGACCGTCCGGTCAGAGGGTCAAACAACCGGATTCCGCACCTACGGAAACCCAGAAGAGAAAAAACAAAAGGACCTTGACCGCCCGGTCAAAAGGTCAAACAACTGGATTTCGCGTCCGCGAAAACCCAGAAGAGAAAGGATAAGGACCTTGATCGCCCGATCAAAATGTCAAGCAGTTGGATTTCCTGCCTGGGGAAATCTGAGAAAAGGGCTAAGACCTTGACCATCAGGTCAAAAGGTCAAGCCACAAGATTTCCTGCCCAAGGAAATCCGAGAAAGGGGCTAAAAACCTTGACCATCTGGTGAAAAGGTCAAGCCACCAGATTTCCTGCCCAAGGAAATCTGAGAAAGGGGCTAGGACCCTGATCATCTGGTCAAAAGGTTAAGCCACAGGATTTTCTGCCCAAGAAAATCTGAGAGAGGGGCTAGGACCTGGACCATCAGGTCAGAAGGTCAAGCCATAGGATTTCCTACCCAAGAAAATCCGAGAAAGAGGCTAAGACCCTGACCATCTGGTCAAAAGGTTAAGCCACAGGATTTTCTACCCAAGAAAATCCAAAATAGGGGCTAGGACCTGGACCATCTGGTCAAAAGGTCAAGCCACAGGATTTCCAGCCCAAAGAAACTAGAGAGGAACCAAGGACTTTGACCGCTTGGTCAAAGCCCGCGAAAGCCTAGGAAAGGCAAAGGACATTTGACCGCCCGGTCAAAGCCAAGAAGTTGGATTTTGTGCCTGCAAAAACCCAGAAGGGGCAAAGGACCTTGACCGCCCGGTCAAGATCAGCAAGTTGGATTCCGCACCCGCGGAAATTCAAAAGGGAAAAGGACCTTGACAGCCCGGTCAAGATCAGCAAGTTGGATTCCACGCCCGTGGAAATCCAAAAGGGGCAAAGGACCTTGACCGCCTGTCAAAATCAAGCAAGTTGGATTCCGCGCCTGCGGAAATCCAAAAGGGCAAAGGACCTTGACCGCCTGGTCAAAGTCAAGCAAGCTGGATTCTGCGCCTACGGAAATCCAAAATGGGCAAAGGACCTTGACCGCCTGGTCAAAGTCAAGCAAGTTGGATTCTGCGCCTGCGAGAATCCAAAACAGGAGAGGAAATGACCTCGACCGCCCGATAAATGGTCGACTCTGACCGCCCGGTCAGAAGCTAAAGAAAAAGAAAAGGAAATGACCTCAACCGCCTGATCGAAGGTCGACTCTGACCGTCCGATCAGAAGCCAAGGAAAAGGACAAGGAAATGACCTCGACCGCCCGATCAGAAGCCAAAGAAAGGGATCTCGCACCCGTGAGAAAAAGGAAAAGAAGGAAATGACCTTGACCGCCTAGTCGAAGGTCGACTCTGACCGCCCTGTCAGAAGCCAAGGAAAGGATCTCACACTCGTGAGAATCCAAGCAAAGCAAAGCAAAGGAAAGGACCTTGACCGTTCGGTCAAATGTCAAACAAGAGGGTCTCGCTCCTGCGAGGAAAAAGGAAAAGAAAGGAAATGACCCTGACCGCTCGGTCGAATGTCGACTCTGACCGCTCGGTCGAATGTCGACTCTGACCGCTCGGTCAAAAGCCAAGAAAAAAGGATCTTGCACTTGCGAGAATCCAAGAAAAGCTACGGAAAGGACCTTAACCACCCAGTCAAAGGTCAAAAAGGATTTCGCGGGCGCGAAAATCCTAGGAAAGCAAGGGAAAAGGACCTTGACCGCCGGGTCAAAGGTCAAACAAGAGGATTTCGCGCTCGCGAAAACCCAAGGAAAGAAAGGGATAGAAGGATCTCGTCCGCCCGGAGCGAGAACCTAGAAAAATAAAAGCGATAATCCCTGGATTGTCCCCTAGGGGGGAAATTGGTTCAGACGCAATCTGGAGGGTAGAACTACTTGCTGCTGGCTCTATGGCACGGAAGCTGGTGTTCTCGCTGAGAAACATGTGCAATATCCTCCTTGCTGGAGTGCTGGCTTTGCTGCGGGTTTCGCAAAAAGTTGGGGCATATCCGCAACTGGACATATCTGATTACTGTAAAGCTGCTATGATATTTGATATTTTGTTGGGTGCTTGCAGGCTTCTGTTCAAATGTGATATGTCGCACCTTTTACGGGTTATTCTGCATGCTTCACAACCTTAGGGGTTTTCTGCAAATTTCCCCATCTAGTGAACCTGAAGACTTGTGCATTCATTTTCTTGGCATTTTGCCTTTGTCTTTTTGCAGACTGCAAAGTGCGGAGGACAACATTGCACTTCTTGCAACCATTCAGTGCTTCGGACCTTGGAAATTAAGGTACTTGCACTGCCTGTATGTAATGGGGCCCATTGGATAACTGTCATATCTGCTTGGGCATCTAACCATAGTGACACCAAAACACTGTTCTGATGTCTTGCAAACATTGATAGGTGCATTGATTGTTGAGGACCGCGAGCAATTGCGGGCTTCGGACATGTCCTCTTTATTGTTGAATATTGCCTAGGTTGAAATGAACTGGCACTTGTTATGCGCGGTGGCAGGTTCTGGAAACCCATTTTCCATGTTTTTTTTGCTTCAGGCAGACAGAGCATGCTTTGGCCTTAGAAGAAGTTCGCCGGACCTGCGGGCTATTGCTATGCATGCCACCAGCTTGTTTCATGTACTGTGACGGCCATGCTTCTCTGAATTGATAGGCTTATCCTGAAATGTTTGCGGGAAGCCTCATTTGCATGCTTCCAAAAGTAGTACTGACCCCTTGATCTTCGTGACTTAGAAAGGCAGCTGACATGCCCCTAGTCAAAGACCTACGTTCAACCAAAGAGCAGTTAACATGCCCCTGGTTGAAGATCTCTTTTTTGCCAACATTACAACTCAAAAGGCAGTTGGCATGTCCCTGGTTGGAACGTTGGCAAACGTCTTGCAAAGCGATGCAAAATGCAAAAGTGGTGTGATCTCCAATGCTAAATGCCAAATGATTTATGCAAGACTTATAAGATGGAAGTAAGATTTATGCATTGTGTATAGAAGATATGGCCTCAGCACCGAGGAAGCCTTCATTATCTGCTATAAGGAACTAGAATGTCCTCGACTCACTTGGTGCTACCTGGATTCCTGGGCTTATGGTGGTTCTCACTCAACCAATGGATTTCCTGGGTAAAATGGGCTCCATGCCAAATTCCTAGGACCCTATACCTACTTTTTTCAATGATTCATATTTCTTTTTCTCTCTCAAAGGCATGCTGACTTACCTTATCCCTTACTTGGAGGTAATAACACCTTCGCTGGGGGATGGCTGCTCTCTTACTTTTTGATGTAAAAGGGGTGGCTAGTCCCTTTGAACATGTGGGCTTGGTAGGTGTATGCTTCAACTCCTCTCCAAGTTATTCGGTAGGGATAGAATCGTCCTACATGCCTCTCTCATTGGAGCCAACTTCTGTCTGCAACTTCTATCTTCGTATTTCTTTTGTGCTCCGAAGTCTTTGTTTTTTTTTTATTGGCTCGCGTTCTCACTTATGCCCTATCATTTTGTCTCCCTCTGAAGGTATAGACCCCTTAAGAATTTGTGCATTTCGCCCACTTTCCCATGGATTATCACTCCCTAGGTCACACAAGTAGTAACACGTGAGGAGGATCAAACTCTTCCCAAGCAGGTAAGCCTTCGATTTGCCTCATCGGGCAGTGGTTATGCCAACGTTCATATTATAATTACAATGCAAACAAAAGGAAAGTACAATGCAGATGATGTGATTTGGGTGTCTAGATGTAGTAAGCAAAAAACATAGAGATGCATGGCCTTCAATGGAATGCTTTGCAAGGCTCGGGAATGGCCGACGATCATTGGTAGTACTTCCAGTTAGGAGATGCTGATCATTGGTCTAGCACACTTTCTTTTTGATTGAAGGACCATGATTGAAGCTTGGTCCTGGTGACTCTGACTGCGGTGGTAGAACAACTATTGTCCCTCCTGATGCTGTTGTGCTCTGTTTGGTCCTCCGCGAGCACTTCTAATTGTTCTTGGAATAAAAATGCCCAGATCTTCAAGTTGTTCAGGCTCTCTGTGTTTGCTTTCTGTGCAAGATCTGGTACTGCTGTTGCTGGATACAATGCTGATGGTTCTGAGTGATCGCTTTTAGGAAAAAATTCTTCTAAAAACCATTGAGGCTATGGGCAAACTCCGGTTTGAATTCAATACTCCTGCACTGGTAAAGTGAATTAAATCGCGGGAAATGATCGTTTTTAGGGACTTACCTGAGTCTAGGGGATCTCTTCCGCTGGTGCTGACGCTCGTATCCCAATTCTTAGTGCTCTCTTCGTTCTTCCGCCTTGATCGGCTTGGCGATTCCTTGGTCGTATCGCCTAAGGGATTCTTTTCTCATACCCCAGTTGCGACACCAATTTTTGACCATTAAGTAAAGGTGGCCAAGTGGCTGATAGACTCATGAGCAGGAAAGAGATTTACTGGCTCTAATTGGTTGACACGATACAGAAAATCAAAAGTATTGAAGCAGAGATTGCCTCAACGGTAGGACGAATCAAACTAAGACTCCTCGGAACCACCGAGGAAGGATAAATACAACTGTCAAGAAAAAAGGGAATATACAATAAGATTAGTAAGACAGATAAAAGATCAAACAGAATCAATGGGAAAGATGGAATTGACTCCTGAGGGGCCTTCCGCTCCTGGGTCTGAATGCTGAGGCAAAGGCAGGCTAACTATATTGGGTTGTGCTGGTGGTGCTTGTGTAGCTACTGGTGCGGGCTCGGGGCCTGCCGCCTGTGTGTTAATCACAATGACCTTTTGGTCAATTAAGTCCTGGATTGCGTTCCTTAATGTGAGACAATTGTCCGTCGAGTGACCCGTGACCCGATGGAAATTGCAGAACGCATACGCATTGTACCAAGCAGGAAGTGGATCTGGTGGCGGGCGCACCTCAGGAGGGATGCGACTTTAGGGAATACCATGCTCAACGGCTCCACTAAAAAGGTAAAGTGGCGCCTGTCACGGTGTTGCCGCCTTGATTGCGGATGTGCCAATGGCAGACGCATCACCATCTGAGGGGGAGGATAAACTGGAGTGGCAGTGGGAGTGATGTGTAATGCATGCTGTGCTCTAAGTGTATGCGTGGTTGCATAAACTAATTGGTGCTGAGGGGGCGGATGGACATTCATCGATGCACCAGGAGATCTAATGTAAGAAACTGTATCCTTGGAGAGATCCCGTCTCTTAAATGGATTGGCACTGTGATTGTCGTTGTTGTTGCTGCTGCTAGCTCCACTATGTGAGGAAGTGGCTTGCTTGGCAAATGCAGAGAATGTTGGAAAACTGCTGCCGTGCAGTGAACTCTCAACACGGGCGTCCACCTGAAGCAATGCAGAGAAAGTGGTGACTGGTTGGATGCTGAGCAGAGCCCCAACTGTTGACTGTGCTCCTCGAATCACGATCTCGATAGACTCCTCGTCGGAGGGCCTATCTTTGACTTGTGAAGTCAAGGACCGCCAACGTCCAACATACTCCCCAAATGTTTCCTGGGGCCTCTGCTTGATAGCGACTAAGTCCTCCCACTTGGGGACTAAGTTGAGGTTGCAGGAATAATGCTCCAGGAACGCCTACGTAAGGTCGTCTCAAGTCTTGATGGTGGCCATGTTGAGGGAGGTGAACCACTTCAACGTGGGCCCCGTGAGACTCTTTTGGAACAGACAGATTAACAACCTTTCGTCGGCCTAAAGCTGAGCGAGGTCTCCGCAATAGGTTTTGAGGTGGACAATTGGGCAACCCCTACCATTGTATTTTTCGAATTCTGGGATTTGGAAATACGGGGGGAGAGTCGCTTCTGGGAAATAACAGAAGTCCCGGAAATGGTAGGACTGGCGGTCTCCACCCTGCATTTGCCGGAGAGTGCGTTCCAGATCGTTTACTCTCTCGAGGAGAGCATCTGGAGCTACTGCAGCTGTAGACTGTGCAGTAGAGGTGGGTGTCGCGTACACTGTATGGGTCGCCCCTAAGAGTTCCTCCAGATCCACCATTCCGCCGTCTGGTGCTACGGCTGGATGGCAGGGGGTGGTGCAACAAGTGGTGCAGAGTGTGGGAGCAAGAGCTGTTGGACCAGGATGGCATTTGATACAATGCTCACGGATGGTAGTGCTCCCGCCGGCTTAGGGGGCTGGACACTAGATAGGAGGGATGCATACTGTGGCGGGTGCTATGCTGGTGTAACAAAAGGTAGCGTTGACACCCCTATTGATGGAGAGACAAAGGATGGCGACGGCTGTGGAGGGAGTGCAGAGGGTGCAAGCTGTGGTCCTAAAGCCAGTTGCGCAGGCAACTCGGGAGCCGGGAAAGACAAAGTTGAGAAGGACTGGAGTGTTAGTGTCAATCAGCGCTGGTGGCTCCAAGAGAAGGAGGCAAAATAGGGGAGAGAGCAAGAGGCTGAGATCCCAGTTGTCCGAACTGAGGAGTGGTTACTACTGAAACAACCGCAGTGGGAGGAGGGCTAGTAAACACATAGCCCTGAGGGGAGATAGGCTCGACTACTGTGGCCCCGACAGCAGGAGAAGACCAGGCAGGTGGTCCCGAAGATGGGGTTGCCTCGGGGACACGGAAATGAGGTGGTGGAGGTCCTCCAGAGGCTAAGGCAAAAGTGAAGACAACAGAGATGACAGGAACAGATACAAAGGAAAAGTGTCCCGAGGTAGGGACTTCCTCCTGGACAACAGGGGAGAGAGACTCGCTCGCATGCTGGGTCATCGTGGATCGGGAGCGAGTAAGGATTGGACTGCGGTTAGGAAGAAGAGGACGAGTTATCGTCGGCAGTGACGAATAACTCGGGAGATGCGGTCTAAAATAATGTCGCAAAGAGAATTCGTGAAAGGAAAGATCTTGAGCTCTGGCTAAGGAAACTCAAAGATCAGAAATCCTATGCACATAAACAAACAAATTAGCAATGATGCAATATTTATGGTGGTATGAGATGCAAATGTATGTCCCTAGTATGCACTCTCTCACAAACTAGGGATATCCTATGAAGCTGTCTACTCCGGGTTCACACAATAAGGGTGAATAGGTCTCTGACTCGAGTTTAGAAAAAATAAGGTCCCCGTTTTAAATCCCAGCCAAAGCTTAGGCAATGAACGGGTGGTACTTTTGGGGCCTCGACCTCTGCCAAAGCAGTAGGCTGTACCTTCTACTACACCGACACGACCCTGAACAAGGGGGGACATCCGTTTTTTCATCCCACTCCAAAGATATAGGATGAGCCACCGGAAAATGTCCTTCGCAGACTATATAGGTAATCCTAGGAGAGGAGAAGATGCATTCCCTATATGATGTATACACAGTATGCTTTGAGTTTTTTACTTGCAAGCTTATTAAACCATGGGGAAGGTTTGCAATTTGTCCCTAGTTTGCTTTATTTATTGATTTTGGTTTTTATATTTTCCTTAACCAAAAAAAAGGAGAGCAAGCATGTCTCTAATCTCCTAGACATGACATATACAAGAAGGAAAATAAACATGCAATTTAACCCAGAATCAACAAACAGAAGCATGTGCAATAATATATGTAAAGAGTGGTGACATAGCAAAAGTGTAAAATGAAAGAACAACATTATAAAGGCAATGCATGTAAAAAGACACCACTAAACAAAGCATGGCATGGAAAAACAAAGCAAACAAGGAGAAAGCCGAAGCAAAAGAGAAACCAAAACAAAGTCGGGATATGGTTATCCCCTACGAAGTCGCCAATTCCTATAACAATGCCGGCGAGAATGGCAAAAAAATGCGAAAGTCGGCAAAGTCACGGCAAAAACAACAAAAATAAATATGCAAATGCAGGAGTCGTCACCTAGTCTATTAAAATGGAAGACGAGGAAAATCATATAAAACATGTAAATCATGCAATGGAAAAGTAGGTCATGAACCAGAAAATATAGGTAAGGATTCCTGTTACGCACGAGAAAGGTATTAGGCATCCTCGTGCGTCCGATAAAATTGGTCTTCTATTGGTTTCTTTATTGTTTATGAAATGTCGACTTTTCAACCTTTGCTTTACAACCGAGGGCGATATGTCATGCCATGCTTATGCGTGTAGTGTCTAAGATATGGGTGCATGATGTGTAAGGGTGTGTCCTAATGCTCAGAAGTATTACTCGTATGTCGAGTCAAGTGTTGATGCAAGAATATTACATAATAAGATCAAAGATCTAATAATCTCGAGTGATTTTTCATCATTGCCTTGTTATACGTCAAATGCAATCTAAAATGCATGGAAATAGTTGAAAACAGAGTTGTGCCTTCCTAACATATCAATGGAGGAAACCAAGAAAAACTCAGAAGCAAATCAAGTCGGAAAAAGTATGCTAAAGTCATATAAAATACTGCTGTGTGCTACTGGAAAAAAAACAGATTAGGCTATGATAAGAGGTCAGTCAATATTGTTATTACATTGGTAATTTTATCTTTTTCCTTTATGAGCCCCACACTACCTTTTTTTCATGTAAAATGCATTACTGTTTCAAGGTGTGCTTGGTAAGTGATAGAAGTTGTGTTTAATATGGATACAGGAGTCACTGTTGTATGTGATGATTAAGAGAAGGTCCAATATTTTCATATTCAGTAGAAGGACAAATGATACAGGATATTATGTCACATGTATAAGATGTGGATTAAGCCATATGGTCATGGAGTCTCTTAGATCACAGCCATACTCTTTCAAGTTGTGCTTAATCTTACATCACCTGATTCCATCTCATAAACATTGGTATTGTCTACAGGCACAAAGAGTTAGAGGAAAACTGATTCGAGAAGTCCGTGAGGGTTTTACTGTTGATGCATTCATTGGGAATCCAACTGACGGGGAGATGATATGTCTGGGAAATCTTGTGGGTATGCCTGTTATTGTTGTCCCAACAGGTCTCAAGAGCATTGCGAATCCACCAAAGGGTGGAACACCAAGAAGAACCACAATTAACACTGGCATATATGCTCCCCCAAATCATGATCACATTGTAAGTCTTTTAAGTTATTGTCTAATAATATGCTTTACTCTTTGGTGGGTTGATGAGAGTCTGAAATATGTTTTCAGGGATTTTTCCATTTGTCCCCATAAACATGTATGTTAGCTTATGTTTACGCTCATAATATAACAAGATTTTCATATATACCCTGTTAAGCTGTCGCAGTTAACAACCTACACTTCATAAAAATGTGAAATATATATATCCGAAAAAACAATTGAGCTTTACCACCACTACCACCCCACCCACTGATTTCAGGATACAGAAGAACATGGTTCAAAAGACTCTTCAGGGAAAAAACAGTGTAAAAAGTCATCTCAATGTTTATAGAAAGAGACTTGCTATTCTATCTGAAAGGTTCATTTTGTAGGCTTTGAGTGGGTGAGGTGTTCATAGACTATTACTTTTCATTCGAAAATGCAATTTCAATTACGAAGTTTTCCTCTTTCTTGCTGAAGCCACCAGACCTTATTTTCTAGCTAAAATAGTTTTATCTATGTGATTATCAAACCTTTATTGTGTAGACATCAAAATTATCAGTCTGGGCATACAATTCAAGATAAATTCATAAAGAAAAAACAGGCCTGAATTCTAATATAAACCACAAGTGAAACCTGTTTTCTGATCTATTTTCAGGTAGAATATCATTGTTTTTGAATTTTTCTTCCTTTTTTTTAATGCTCATGTCATCCAGGCTCTAGCTTTGGCCATGGCTTATCAGTCCGTCACTGATCATCACAAACAGCGGCCACCGATTGACCATGAACTGGCTCAACAACATGGAGAAACAACTAACACTTGACAAGAAGAATGCAACACAATTCGGTACTTGGTGGTATTGAGACAAAATCATAAATTTTAAATTATGTCTGGCAAAAAAGGAAAGATGTAAACTACGTCGATATTCCTATTGTAAGCCATGTCCCCTTTAATCTGTTGTTTATTGTGGAAATACGATGCTTTAGTAATCTGATCTGTCATTCATTGTCGAGTATTTCTAGTTTCCAACTAGGTCCAATGATCCAGGTTCAGCCTACACCGTTACGAACTTGGTGACCCGAACAACTAGGTACAACTATCTAAGCTCAGTCTACATCGACGGTGATCTAAACAACTAGGCTCAAATGTTTAGGCTCAGCCTACACCGTCTCCAGCTTGTAAACCACAATCTCTTTCATAACACATTATTAGTGTTTCAAAACTCTTCAGTTTTTCAAAACCATTTTCCCTTTCATTCATTCTGTTGCATAACTCTGTTCCTTGCAACACTTGACCCTCCACTGGGGTCCCAACACCGTCCATCACAACCACAACAAAACCATCAATTGAGTTTCAAGCCTAAAAAAATCCATACAAAATCATCTTTTAACACATTCGTAGGGTCAAAATCCAAAACCACACCCAAATTCATTTGTTTGGGGTACCACATGCCTCCATGTCGTTACACGGGGCAAACACCAATCACCAACACCCATCATACCAAACCAACCACTTAACATCATTAAAAATCACATTAAAATCTCAGCAAAATAGGGCAAAATCGGCATACCGTTTTCTCCTGATTCGGCATACCGAAGGGGAAATTCGGTATACCGAAATCTCCTGATTCGGTATATCGAATTTCTTCGGTATGTCGAATCTCTGTCAAATTTTTCAGACAGGGGAGAAACGGTCGACCAAAATCCACCGGTCGTCCAAGGCCAAAAACGCGGATCTACCGTTGGGAGCAAAACGGTATGTCGAACTCAAAACGGCATACCGTTTTCTGCTGTTGCAGAAAACCCCTGAGCCACTGTCCTCCATTTCTCCCCCAAGTGGGAGTAAGGATTGGACCCCCCAAACAAAAACCATAAATTCTCATAAAAACATGAGGCGTAGACCCTCAAGTCTACTTCAAAACCCCTCAAACCAATCAAGATTTCATCAACCACACAGGGAGATAAAAATTCGTAAAGGAAACATGCTCAGAAATAATCCTTAAAGCATTAAAGGCAAAATCTCCACAAAACTCACAAAATCCACAGAAACTAGCATGATCCTTATGCAAACACAACATATAACTCATTCCCCATCAAATTATGATTTTTCTACAATTTTTCATGCATTAAAACCTACTATTAACCCAAAAATAGAACAGAAGGAGGAGAAGGCTACCAACGACCCTTACCACACTCCGGCAAGCCTCCACAAGCTCCGACGAGGCTCTCCTGATGGCGGATCACACGGACAACCACCACCCACGGTTGCGCGCATTGCTCTTCCTCTCCCCCTTTCTTCTCGCGTCACAGCTCATCTCCAGCCACTCGCCTCCGCCCTTCATATCCCTACCTCCTCCTGCATCCAGCCAGCCACCCATCGTGTCGGAGATGACGATGAGGCACGGGTCGTTGGGCGGTGGTGGCACGGGCTGGTGGAGGGTGATGGGGAAGAAGACGGATGTGTGATGAGCTCGTGAGTGAGAGAAGGAAAGAAAAGAAAGAAAAGAGAAAAGAACGGGTACGTAAATCGAGGCGACTGTGCATCTTCAAATCGGACTCCACATGGGTCTTAAATCACAGGCAGATGCACAGAAAGCCAACCACAACCACACACAGCCAAGAAACAACAGATTATCCAGTAATAAACCATTAAACACAATAATGCAAATAATACATGGTTTATAATGAAAATGGATAATCAGGCCCAGATGTTACATCCTAACCCCCTTAAAAGAATTTCGTCTTCGAAATTTAGCTTTGACAAGACAAGTAGGGGTACCGTCTCTGGATGTCCATCTCGCGTTCCCAAGTAGCCTCCTCTGTACCATGGTGTTGCCACTGAACTAATACCAATGGAATCACTCTATTCTTGAGGACTTGCTCTTTCCTGTCCAGTATCTGAACTGCATCATTAACCATAGTCAAGTCCTCTCGCAGCTTCTCTGGTTGCACTAGTATCACCTGGGACGCATCGGCCAAACACTTCCTTAGCATCGACACATGGAAGGTGTTGTGCACACCCGCCAACCCTGGAGGCAGATCTAATCTATAAGTCACCTCACCAACCCTCTTGGTAATCTGATACGGTCCGATATATCTAGGGCTCAACTTGCCTTTCCTACCGAACCGTATTACACCCTTGGTTGGTGACACCTTCAGGAAAACGAAGTCTCCTACCTCGAATTCTAGAGGTCTCCGCCTCCTATCAGCATAGCTCTTCTGCCGACTCTGGGCTGACAACAACCTCTTCCTGATCAAATCCACCTTGCCCTCGTACTGCTGTATGATCTCGGGCCCAACTAACTGCCTCTCACCCACCTCACTCCAGC
>JAMKQA010037377.1:0-15487 GCA_024699735.1 Posidonia australis | reverse complement strand
CCTGCGCACAGCGCGGGCCGACCCGGCCCGGCCCGGGCGGTTCCCGCGGGCCGAACTGGGCCTATCCGGCGGGCCCCCGTGGGCCGGGCCCGGTCGGGCCTGGGCCGACCCGGCCCGTTTTCCATGTCTAGATATATAGTAATAGCATCAAGATGCTAAGGTAGAAAGTTATCAAACTTAAGTAGTTTTAATGAACTTATTTACATCATATAGAGACACTTATTGTTATTTACACATAAGAACATACGTGTAGTAGAAATTCCATTTCCATCTGTCGTGTGCAGATGCTGTTGAATGAAATCTAGCGATCCAAAATGAATCTTTAATATCGTATGAATGGAGTCGAAATTGGGCGATGCATTAGGCAATCGAGATGTTTTCTAACATTCAAGAGAGATTGAATGTGTTTGATTGGTGAGATTCTATTTCGTATATATAGATCTAGGAGATCAGTGTATAAGTGTATAGAGAAGGTCAATTCTCTGTGCATGGGTTTGAACCTTCACAATCTCAAGAAGAGAATTGCAAATTCCTACTCTAAGATAAAGACTGCAAAGGAGATCTAGAATTCCTTAGAGAAGCAGTACAAGGATAATGAGACTTTGGCTAAATTTCAAAAGCTTCAAGTTCTAGGAGTTCAAGTCCATACTTTCACAAGTCAAGGACTTGTTACAAATAAATCAGAAGATGGCTAAAGATGAGATGAAGCTTCCAGAGAGATATCTGGTTGGGTGCATCTTGTAAACTATTATTTGTTGGGACCTATTTCATCATTGATATTTATCGTAAGAATACCGAAGCCAAGATAGACTATCTATTGCAATTCATTAGGTTCAACGATGAGGCAAAGCGTAAGGCTAAGCATAATATAATTGCCAAGAAGGTAGCTATGGCTACTGTTGTTTCTTTGGTCGAATATAAGGTGGATAAGTGATCAAATTATGGTACAAAAAGCAAGAGGCCTATGTCGATTACTCCAGTGAGTTATGGCACTAGAGACTTGGGCATGTGTATTACAAGAGAATTAGAAAGATGTCCAATCTCTGACTTATTTCAAAATATAAGGGTAATACACATAAGAAGTGAAAATTTTGTGCATAAATGAAGATCGTTAAAAAGTCCTTTAAAAGAGTTTCTAGGAGTACAGAAATTTTATAATTTGTTCATTCTGATACATATGATTTCAAAAAGCTTCACTAGCAGAGGTGGGATGAAGTACTTCCTTACATTCATAAATGATTATTTTAGATGTACCTTTATTTATTTGTTGAAGTCAAAAGATGAAACTTTTGAGAAGTTTGCAGACTTCAAGGCCTAAACAAAAAAGACAAATAGGAAAGAACCTGAAGAGACTAAGAAGTGATAAAGGAGGAGAATACTTGTCTAAGAAGTTTGTAACATTCCACACAGAACATGGAATCAAGAATGAAACCATAACTCCATATTGTCCACAATTGAATGGAGTAGTAGAAAAGAAGAATAGGACATTCACTAAGATAGTCAATTCTATGATGTTGACAACCGAGTTATCAAACTGCTACTAGAGTGAAGTAGCTCTTTTAGCAAGCTATATTCTCAATAGAGTACCTTTCACTAAGACAGAAACAATGCCACATGAACTCTACTTCAAGATTTAGCTAAGGCGGTATTTTTGTAATCTATTTGAGTGTGAGGGTACTTAGCTTATATTAGGCTACCAGACATAAAAAGTGAGAAGTTAAGAACTTGTACAACTAAGGCATTATTTCTACGATAAGCTGAGAATAGTGATACTCAGAGGTTTTTAGATTTAAAAACAAATTCCATTATAGAAGTTCGAGTTGTAGAGTACTTCAAGGAGAAATTCATCAAAGACATGAGTATCATATTGCATGATCTTCCTGAAAATCTCTCTACTAGAGAGAACGATATTCTAGAATCTGACAAGGAGTCAGAATCAAAAATCGAGAAGATCATACTTGAGATGGAAGAGTCACCAACTAAGCGAGCAAGAAAATAGAAAACCTTTGGACTTAATTTTATCACTTATAGCATAGAAGGTAATCCACAAAGTTTTAATTAAGTAATGTAATCGAGAGATGCAACATTCTTACAAGATGCTGTCTAAGATGAGTATGACTCAATAATGGATAATAACACGTGGATGTTAGTAGATCTACTTGATGGTTTAAAACCAATTGACTACAAATGAGTATTCGAGAAGAAGATGTTGGTTGATTATTCAGTGGATAAGTACAATGCTAAACTAGTTGTTAAAGGAAGGCATCGAGCATCGATTATTTCAATACCTATTCTCCAATAGCTCGTATTTCTGCTATTTGTTTATTGATTGCAGTGACTGCAATACAAAAGACGATGATATATTAAATAGATGTAAAAACTACATTCTTAAATGAAGACTTGACTAAGAAAATCTATATGATTTAGCCTGAAAGGTTTATAGTTAAGGGACTAGAACGGAAAATATATAAATTAATTAGATCTCTATATGGAATGAAACAAGCTCCAAAAATGTGGCATGAGGAATTTAATAATGTTATCAAGTCAAATGGCTACAAAGTTAGTAATACTAATAAGTATATTTACACAAAATTTACTGACAGACAAGAAGTCATCATATGTCTTTATATAAATGAATACTTATCTTTGATACTGACACAGAGACTGTGAAAGATACAAAAAAATTTCGTTTATTTAAGTTTATAATAAAAGACATGGGACTTGCAAATGTGATTCTGAGGATCAAAATAATGAAAACTACAAAGGGACGCACCTTGACATGATCTCACTATATTGAGAATGTACTTACAAAGTACAAGTATTCTGACTCGGCAGTAGTATACACGTCATATGACTATATGCACAAGTTAGAAAAAAATAGCTGACTCGGCAGTAGTATACACGTCATATGACTATATGCACAAGTTAGAAAAAAATAGTGGGAAAGTTGTATGATAGCTAAAGTATTTCAAAGTTGTTAAAAGTCTCATATATGCAATGAATTACACCAGGCCAAACACAACATTTGTTGTAAGCATGTTGAGTAGGTTCACTAAGAATTTAGGTGAGGAGTATTGGATTGCTATAGAAAAGATAATGACTTACCTTAAGGAGCCATGCATTATGCTCTACACTTTACCGGCTACCCTACTATAATAAGAAAAACATGAGTTTTATGCATTAGCGACCGCAGTCAAGGAGGCAAAGTATATTAGAGAGTTACTGTTTGAGCTTCTACTATTCAGAGAAAGAATGTTGGACATAGCTTTCTCTTATGACAATCAAGTCGTTGTGACAACTATTGATAATGATTGTACAACAGATAGAAGAGAACTATGTGGATCTATCATGTACATGTCTCTGTTCTTTTTAAAAGGGACATGATTATGGTGATTGATATAAGAAGTCAGGAGAATTTGGTTGATTCCTTTAGAAAAGGTCTCACAAGAGAATTCGTGGAGAAAACTTCAAAAAAAATAGGACTAATGTCAACATTGTAAACATCTATGTATTCTACCATTTAAATATTTATTATTAGTTCAAAGAGTAATTTACTAAACTTTTATTTAATAGTTTAAAAAAGAAATAAATGATTTATTTGTTCATTTGTACTATTTATCTATTCTGATAGAGTTGAACTCCAATAAGCCTATTCCTTATAGTGCATAAGCCTATTCCTTAATGAATCCTTATGCATCTGAGATGCTTAGTGCTTTTATAGGAATCACACTATGGATAGTATCGTAGGAAGGGGTCTAGGACCTCATACTGTAGTAGCGTGGCTTTGCATTATGGTAGTCTAAGATTACAAGTCATAATGGAGTTGACACCATCAAGGAGTCCAAGACACCAAGAAATCTAGTATTTCAATGTACTCACCTATGCCTTGTAGAGATGAGGTCATCTCCTATAGGATGTGTAGACTATTTTCAAAAATATGAGCAGGCGCTAAGTTGACAGAGGGTCTTTATTGTGTCACCAGTTTAAAGAACTAGGGAGACAATGTGTAAATTGATGAGCTGTGAAGGTTGTTGAGTTTAAGACTTAATCTACTCACATCTTGCAAGAAGTTAATGTCATAGAGGTGGGATTCAAGCCTCTAAAACATCCTAACATTGAGTGCAGTTGTTTTTAAGTATAACATCATTTTTGAGTTAGTGGAAGATTATTGAAGAATCGCTCTAAATAATTCAAAAATAAAGAAAGAATATAGCAGACGTCTGTGTAGACAATCGTTGAAGACAAAGCCTTGAAACAGGGATTTTTTGGATGTCCGAACCAAATGTCTCCTAGTCTATTTCACAAACACATAGATTTTTCCAATGTCTGCTAGTCTATTTTGAAAACAGGGAAATTTTTAGACGTCTGAATCGAACGTCCACTAATCTATTCCTTAAAATAATGTTCCAACAGACATCCATTGTGGTATAATTTTGTTTTCTATTTTTAAATTTGAAATGTTTTAATCATGACAATTGCTCTCTTTATAAGATACTAATCACAAAATTTATTCTTTTTGAATTTAAATAAGAGATAATTACATTATCTTGTTTAGATTTAAAGAGAGATAATCTCATCCCTCTTAATACATATATGAGATATCATCTTAGATAGAGATAACTTTGTAGAAAAGTTTCTTATGAGTAACTACATAGATCTGTATCTTCTTGAAGGATGAAAATGAGGCTAATTGTGTACTTTGAAAGAATAAAAGTTCAACTCTATTGTTTGTCTAGAAGGAGTTGATAAGAAAGCGTTCCAGCAATAGTTCTTTGCAGCCAGTTATGAGTGTACGCATCGTGACTCTTTTTCGTTGGTACCTAAAAGCGATTTCGCTAAAATTTACTACACAGTGGATGTGGAGGTCAAATAATGTTTTAAGCGTTTATATTCGATAACAACCTAACAGAACAAATAGATAGTCTTCTCAAAATGAATCTTTATCATATACAATCTCTTCATATTCTTTGAAAATTTTATTTCTACATAAATACTATTTTACATGTTATTTACACTTCTATTATAATTAGTCATATTAATCTGTGTCCAATGGCAATAGTACATTAAACACTACCATTCATTATCTTCCAAGAAAAAATTGCCATTCCGCTCAAATTCAAACTCTTTGACAGTTTCAGAATTATATACAAGTGAATTTTGCAACAGTGTCTGAAAAATTTCGATTAGGAACGACAAATAATGTTCAGTCATGATCATGTTGTCGATAGACAAGGAGAACATTCCGACTGATGACTTCAGACATGAAGGAAGAAATGATGATCCAGTTGGAATATTTTCCTTTTCTGCAACTACCATTCATGCAGCTCTTAGCTATCATTCATTCAAATATTTTGAGCGTTAAAGATATTTTGAGACCACACGGTAGATGACATCGTCTTATAGTCGATGGTTACAATACAAGTGAAAAGGAGGAGGCTCTTATGGGTGATGACGATAGTGATGGGGCACTCAGATTTAAGGATGATGATGCATTTAGCATGTTCACATTCAAGTTTCACATCTTGAAAATGGACCCTAAAAAGCAAGAAACATGAGACAGTTGAAAGCCTTGGAGATTATTAATTGTTCTTGAGGAGTAACCATCAACCGATTTGGAAAGAAAGGAACAATAGAATTTTTCTTAATTCTGTTAGATCATATACTCTTGTCATACATGATATTATTTCACTGATGTATTTTTAGGTAGAAACGCTTGTTTCAGGCTTCGAAAAGGATGAAATGCTACAATATACCTCTAATATGGTTTCACAGATGGTGGAGTCTTCCAACCCTCCTTCAATTCCATCATCCTCAAGAAATCTACCTGAAGAGGATTCTCAGAATAATTTGGAGAATCCTGAGGCGTGAAATTGTCTTGTATTCTTATGGAACTTTATCTTTTGGTAGTTTTGAATGGTACTTCTTGTTTGACTGTTAATTCTGATACATTTTAAGAGGATTCTAAGGTCCGAGGCATTGTATAATTTTATCATGATAATGTTCTTACTTGACATCTTTTGCCTTTGATATAATAAACTCTTAAACCGTTACTAAAAAAACCATCAACAGCTGTCTAGGCTCCAAAATTTCCTAGATGTAAGGCCAACTCCATATATTTCATTGATTTTATACATTGGTACGGGTATATTGGACTCTACAGTTTGGATAACAAGGAGAGTCATGTTCTCCCAACGTTTTCCATCCGTATTGAGAAGGCATGGTGCATATAATACTGCTTGCAATCTCTTAAATAAATGTTATTACACTATTTGATGCTTTAATAAGTGTTCCAGGACCTGTGTTTAATACAGCATCACCTTAGCATGTATTTTTTATCCTGTTGTCATAAGTTATACTGGTTAAAAGCATACCCTTTTCTTTGTGTTCTTATGGGTTTCTTATATGAAACGTAAAAGCCACTAAAAGCTAGATATTTGATAATTATTTCCTACAGAAGTATCCAGATTACAAGAGTGATTGAAGCAATAAACAAAAACTCATTCATGGTTCAAGACCCAAAAAGAGATCATGCAAATCAAACAAAAGAGATTAGTGATAGAGCCTTCACCCAATTTATTTTTGAGTCACAGGAAAGGACCTCACATAGGAAAACAATTGTTTTTTCTTAGCACTGCATACTCCACAATAACAGCACCCAAAAATGATTGTTCGTTATTCCTCCGGATTTTCTATAAAGATGATACAATATCTCATATATAATGAGAAGAAGATATTCTAAAATCTGAGCGACATCAATTGAGTTGTTGTGATTTCTCCACACTATTTCTCATGGTTGATATAACATGGGCTGGCTCTGCAGCTCCAAACACCGAACTTCCAGCCACAATACAGTTAGCCCCCGCTGAAGCAGCTGATTCAATGGTTGAAGGGCCTAAGCCGCCATCCACCTGCATTAGCATTTGTTTCCCATGTGATCAGCAACTAAGCCCGTCTATATGTCCAATTAAATTGAGTGCAACACTAACTCCAGATTCTTCCTACTTCATATTATATTGATGAGTCAGATCAAATTGAGGGTCTCCTAAATCCTAACATTGCAATCTATTACCCGTCTGAGGTCCTTGCCAAATTAATAAAGAGCTACACAACAAAGAAAGAAGGCACATTACCTCTATATCGAGATTGGGGAATTTCTTTCTCAGCATATTAACCTGCATAACCAAAAAATGAGGTTAATCTTTTTTTTTTTCCTAATGAACAGGAGATGTGCTAAATCAGCAGGCTTGTATATGTACCTTATCCATCATTTCTGGCATGAACTTTTGACCACCAAAACCAGGTTCAACAGTCATAACAAGGACCATTTCTACAGGATTTTCATGTTCCACCTATGATGAGAAATAAGTCAATATTAACGAATTCTATAATAAGTACAAGTGTACAGGATGGGAAAATATTTCCTTCTGACAGGCTATGATAGGCTAAAATGACCAAGGTTTACAAGAGACTCGTAAAAACAGAATGGGCCTTTTTCTAATGGAACTTCCTTTAAACAAAGCAACGAAAAAAGTTGATCACAATATGAGTTACACAACAGTTTAGCAATTGGGGCAAAGAAATATCATGTTCAGCACCTACGATGAGAAATATATCAACATTGACGAATTCTAGAACTGAAACAAGTCCTTTGACATGACAGGCTATGATAGGTTAAAATGAAGAAGGTTTAGAAGAGACTCCACAAAACAGAATGGACCTTTTCCGATGGAATTTTTTTTGGACAGATTAATGAGAAACATTGAACAAAATATAAGTTAAACAACGACCGTTTAGCATTTGGAGAGAAGAAATATCATGTCCAATAAAAGTAATTTAACATGATCAGTGTGAGTGAGATGAGTCGAAAGGAAAATGAGCAAAACAACAATGCTGAGCGTGGGCAAACCGATTGCTAAGTGATTTCACAATGAAAATTTATATTTAAGATCTGAAGTTCACATATTTTGCTTCGTTATGACCATGAGGTCATGGGTTATAGTCACATGCAAGGTAAGGCTGCATAACCCTCTCTAGTTCCCCACATTGGTGGGATCCTTAATAGCAAACTGATTGCTAAGTGATTTCACAACGAAAATTTATATTTAAGATCTGATGTTCACATATTTTGCTTCGTTATGACCATGAGGTTATGGGTTATAGTCACAGAAACAACCTCTTCACATGCAAGGTAAGGCTGCAGAACCCTCTCTAGTTCCCCACATTGGTGGGATCCTTAATTGGTGCGCGATTTTTTTGTTATTTTGATCAAATACCACAGTAATGCCCCAAGGTTTCCAAGTGTGGCTCACAATCACAGACAGTGAAAAAGGACCACTCGTTTATATGATTTTCTCTATGATGTATAGAATTGTACTACAAGTTTTAAATAGACATGCAGCAGCAGTAGGTCACCAGTCACCAGTCACCAGTCACCAGTTAAGCATGCAAGTACCATAATTATTAAACAAACAAAAGGACATCCAAATTATTTCAATGGTTACTGGCTATACCATATTTCATCTCACCATTCCCCAGAAGCCTGGGACTCCAATAATCACTATAAGTCTTAGTATATACTTGAAAAGAATTAGCTAGAAGCTCTCTAAAGATGGAGTAATTGCCATGATTAAGTTATATATTCAAAATCAAATTCACCTCTCCAAATGTTCAAGATGCATTATCCAAAAATATGTTTGTTGATGTACAACTAACATGCATTATAGAGTCAACTTCTTTTTTATCCTACTTAAACTAGCAGTAGGGTAACAAAGAATGAGAATGATGTACAACTAATATTCCATACCAACGGATAAACCTCTTCAACAGGAGTGCCAGGTTTGAGTGACACACCAGGTCGCATGCCCTTTGACTTGATTTTCTGGATGAGCTCTTGCCAGTTGTCTGTGGCATAGAGTATGAATCAACCTTTGGAAATGTACTTGGCTCAAACTTACACACACTGAATAAACATTATACCTTTAGTCACCTCAACATGAAATGTGAAACCTGATGCACCAGCTTTTGCTAGTGGTTCTACATAATCTAATGGATTTGTTACCATAAGATGGCAGTCCAGATATGCCCTAGAAACAAGCAGAAAGAAAGGTAGAATCAAACAGTGCAGAAGATGATCCTCATTCCACTTCTAGAAAGAGAGATTTTACCGTGTATGCTTGCTCAAACTCTCAATAACTGGAGCTCCAATGGTGAGATTTGGAACAAAGTGCCTATTAGAAAATTAAAGAAAAGTCAACAAGCAAGGTACCTAGGATTAGGGGTGGCAAAATGAGTTCATG
The DNA here is from genome assembly GCA_024699735.1 of Posidonia australis. NCBI lineage: Eukaryota > Viridiplantae > Streptophyta > Magnoliopsida > Alismatales > Posidoniaceae > Posidonia > Posidonia australis. The sequence continues at coordinate 6,191 of JAMKQA010037377.1, read as the reverse complement.
AATCGGGTTTGGGTCAATCCGTTTCTAGCCTGATTCATTTACAGCCAACCCAAATTCAACTCATTTATTAAACGAGTTGAAAATTCCAACTCAAATTCAATACATTCATAAACGGGTTGATCCAACACAACTTGTTAAACCCTTTTATTCTTTTGAACGACTTAGACATGTCAACCCAACCAATTTAACCCATTGAATCTATTTAATCTTATATAACTTTGAATGTTATCAAAAAAATAAAATAAATACCTAAATAATTACTCACAAGACACAAGTAAATAATCAAGTACATAAAATATTAAATAAAAATCAAACTTTATAACTACATGTTTTAATAAATTTAAATTAAAAAATTATATATTTAATCCTTATAAGGGTTGACAAGTCATAAACTGGTTAGCTCTATTGAATCCGAATTCAACTTATTTATTAACTAAGTCAAATAGGTTGACCCAATTCTGACCGAAATTCATTTAGACCCAACCCTAATTCATTTAAATGTCGGGTTGTCATGGATCGGGTCAGAAATTGCCACCCCTACCTAGGATAGTCAACAAGCAAGGTGCTTATGTATGCAAATAAGAGATTCTTCGTCATACTGAATGCTGAGGGTGCAAAAATCAAAGGCTCAAGTCCCAAAAGGCCAAAAAAAAAGATACTGTATTACCAACAAAAAAAAAATCAGTTAAATACAGGTATCAAAATTGTAAGTTACATAAATGTTACATATTAGATGACAAATATCCTACTAAGATAGAGTTTGATTGAAGTTACAAAAAAAGCCGAGCAACTTTCTAAATGAGGAATGCCTCAGCAAGATACGTTTAAGACAACCAATTTACCTACATTTAAGAAAAGGAAAATAGTTGATTGGAAATATATTCATACAAATGTATTAATGAAGGTTTCTTTTGCAGAGTATGATATATGTTGCAGAAGATAACATACAAATAAAGTTGACAGTAAGAAATCGAGATTTACGTGAATTCTGATAAAAACTAGCTAGATGGGATAGGGAAAATCACCATGAAGAGATGACCAAGTTGAACACCATTTCATTTTTACCATGTTGTTCATGATTGCACCACTCATCTTGTTAACAATTCCAAAAAGTATAATAATATTGTTAACTTGGGTCAAATAAGGCACAAGTTACTGCTGTATTCCATTAATTTATGGTCCATATCATCGTTGGTATTTCTTGGTCAATCTTCCAATCAAATTGATCTGTTAATTGTAGAAGCCCTAAATACTAAATTCATTATAACAACAGTGCCCATATTATTTGCATTCAGAATAACTGTTCAGAATTTAGAGAAGATTTCTACAACTGGCTACCTCTACACTAGACATATTTGGACCTTGCACCAGCTCAAAAAAAAATCTCCTTGAGTAAATCCTTAGTTTATTACACTCTTAATTCAGTATTCTATTCTTGTGCTATGTCTTGATCAAGAACAAGCAGCTAGGTGCACGTGGAACTACACTGACTGTCAATCTTCATGCTTCTCAAGTCGAGTCAGGTTGGCAAGTAAAGAACAACAAGAAACAGTCGCAATGTAGATATATTGTTTCAGCAAAGATGCAAGTATAACAATTAGCAAATTACGCTTTGTGGTTGTGTATCAGCAATTAGCAAATTACACTTTGTGGCTGTGTATTAGATTTTTTTTTTATACCTTTTTTCAATAACAACATATTTTAGTGTCTACCGTTTGAGCATGAAGTTCTGGAATTGCATGCATAATTCAAAACTTGTCAATCATATAAATGCAACAAGCAAGGGAGAAAAACAATCGAGTATAAGAGTATGCATCAGATAAGGTGATGAGTCCACAAACCAATATTTATGAATGGATCTCATTAAATATTCCCAGCATCATGACTTACCCATCCTGAAATTTTTTGAAGAAAAGAAGCAAGTGATTGGTTCTGGTATAAAGCATGCAGGACGCAGCTAAAAAGTAAATTGATGTATAATGCAACAGGACAAGAAACATAGTGAGATAAGCTATCTATCTTCTATGGAGAACATGTCGAATATAATCCAAAAGAACTCTACCAACTATAATATATTGCTGATGGATTATGTATTATTGGCCATGTGATTGTTTTTATTTTAATCTTGGAAGAATGGTAAAATCGGAAACAACAAAACCTTAATTACAGCACACTAGTTTAAAAACAAGTTTAAATGTAAACAGACTGCTACTTTACTAGCAACTCTAAATCCTTTGGGGAAAGTTACTGGCATGTTTAATTCAGTGTAAGAAGGTATGGCTTATAATAAAGGCTTGCATCCGAAACTAGAACTTGACTTTTCTGAAAAAAAATGTTTATCAGTCAGTTGCATAATGAATGTCAACATTACAGAATAAAAATATAAACATGGGCTAATGACATTCAGTTACGTACTAATATGGCCTATAGACGATGAAAATTTTAGGAACAAGTTAGATGAATGTAAACAAGAAACTCCTAAATGGCCAAACACCAGCTAATGTTTTCCTTCCATCATTTAACATGAAACATAAAATTCATATATTTCTAAAATCAGTTGCTTAAAGGACATGAGAATTGTACAAGCAGCCCACCATCCAAATAATGGCTGTATAATGTATGAGATTATGTGGCTTATGCTTGAAACAGGCAACAGAAATCCTTTTTGCAATTGAGATTTATTCTTCAATTTGTTTAAATTGATGTATCATTTTTCACCACTTTCAACCATTTATTTTCATGTCGTCACATATCCTTTACATGGTTTATACCTCACCCAATAGAATCAATTCGCCCTCCTCCTTGGTGCATCAATAGACATTGTCATATTTTTCTAATAAAATGTCCACAAATTTTATCACTAATACATGTACTAACACACTTCTCCACTCCATCCTATCACAAATACACTACCTTTTGTGGAATCTATCCACTGACTCTGAGACACACTTTTTCTCCTGATATCTCCGTCTATTTGTAACGGCAAATTATCAAAAAAGCACCAATTTTGAGGATCACCTGCCCATCCACTCACGTACACAGAACAGATGGCAGTCCACAAAAGAGGAAAAAAGCAGTTTCCAAACAACCCAAGTCGTGTTTTCCACACCCAGTTCTAGTAGTTTGTACGCCATTCCACAAATAACTGGAGAACTTCTTCTCTAGCTCTAGACCACCCATCAAAATCTACTTCAAACATAACAAACGATAAAGAAACAAAAGCAGCAGACCTACTGATAGCAAGGAAAATCCCGACCAATCACAAACATTGTGATCCAACAACTACACGCTTCGACAATTCACAATATATTGAGAGCAGAGGAGACGTACCATGACGTCCATGTGAAGCCAATCTGCTCCGCACTGGATCATCCGTTCCGCCTCCGATGCGAGGTTGGCGAAATCCGACGACAGCATCGACGGGGCGATCTTGGCTTTCACTCCCACCATCTTCTGCTTCCTTTTCTGCACGCAGCAAAAGCTCCTCCTGTTCTCCTTCTGACGAGAGAGAGAGAGAGAGAGAAGAAGCAGATTATTCAGGGCCAAATAAAACAAGGTCGCAGGAAGTCCTTTGTTTCTGGTGCTTCTCAGGAGTATTCAGGGCACTCTCGTGTTCCGGTCACCGCCTTCCGCATCTTCTTGGTTTTTTTAAACCAGTAAAATACACGTCACGCATCTTCAACGTTACTTGGTTTTACGTCGGTAAAATCTACGGTAACTATTTCCCTCCGTCGCACATTAAATGTTAGGAAACGTTCCTCTTCTATTCTGCGAATTATAATCAAACGATAAAAGAATAATTAAAAAAATCATAATAAATCAAAATATGAATGCAAACACAAAGATACATGATATTCGATCAAAGGATGAAAAAGCTTTCACTGTAAATTAAGGTAGTGTTTGATAACGTTTATGGAAAAACAGATTATTCTCATAAACAGTATTTTTCAAAACGTTAGTCTTCACAGTTTTTTATAATCAACTTATTTGACAGTTTTTATGCACAAACAAAAAACCAGCTTAATGAAATAATCTGACGTAAAAAAAAAACTATTTGGCTCAGCTTTCTAAGAATAAACGTTTTTTTTCATAAGTTGGTTCTAATAATCGTTACCAAACAGAACCTAAGATAAATACAAGATATAGAGAATGATGAAAAAGAAAATTCAAAACTTTCACCCTAAAGAGAGTCATTGACGTCCAAGACTCTCAACGGTTGGAAGAACAACTCTACTCTAAAATCTCAATACAATGGTATATACATATGTGATGTAAAATGAGTTTATTTAAAATAAACTTTCTCACAGCGAATGTCCACACGGACGTCTTCTCATACCTAGATTTCAAACTGCAACTAAAGCGAATGTCTAGAACGGACGCCTGTTTGTCTACTATGTTGCTGCCATTAGTCAACAGACATTCGGAGTGGACGTTCGTTTAATCCCTGTGTTAGAGCCATGTCCTAGCAAACGTCTGTTTTGAATATCCGCAAAATCTCTAATTGGATGCAGGAACGTAGCGGACGTCTGTCTGGTTGTTTTCAAGTTAAACTCAACAAATCTCTATTTTGACTGGAAAATTCCTTTTCTTACATCATGAATATGATTGTTCTTTATCTCTATTTGCTAGATAGGTTATATTATGCACAAGCCAATAAAGTTCACACATTCTTTAAACTTAATTGATAGAAGAGCCTTTGTTATCATGTTTGTTGGATTATTTGTTGTATCGATTTTCTTTACAAAAATGTCTCCCTTTGAGATAATATGACGAATAAAGTGATATGATATCAATGTGTTTCATCCTCTCATGTGCATCTGATCTTTAATTAAATGTATAGTACTTTAACTATCACAATGAACAACAATCACCTTCTAGCTAGGATTAAGCTCTACAAATAAACTTCTTAACTACATTACCTCTTTAATGTCTTCTGCTGCGGTCATATACTATGCCTCTGTAATTGATAGTGCCATTATATGTTGTAATGTGGCTTTCCAACTAACTATATATCTATCAACAGAAAATGCATAGTCTATTATAAATCTTTTCTTGTTACGATCACCAACATAGTCTGCATCAACATAACTAACTAGATCATCTTTGCTCCTCTCAAACTCCAAACAAACACCAATAGTACATCACTAGGGGTGTACATGGGTCTGGGTTGACCCGAAAATCGAACCAACCCGAACCGTGTGGGTTGGATTGGGTTGGGTTTTTTTAATCATGGATTGGGTATGGGTTAGAAAATCCCAAACCCGAACTTTGTGGCTTGGGTATGGGTTTCAGGCTTGGGTTACTCAACCCAACCCGAAACCGAAGGTATATATATATATAATAGTAATTATTTATATTTATAAATACATAATATATATATATAATTTTTAATTTATAAAAGTATAAAAGATTAATCACAGCTTCTTTTTTCACTTCTCATGCGTGGCACTTGTATATATTTCATAGACAATATTAGTAGAGCTACTTTTATTTGTTAAGCAACTATACTTTTATTAGTTATTTTTGGATCAATAAATCATGAATTATCCTCTAATTTTTGCAATCTTCTAGTCCTTTTAGTTAAGTGAGCACCATTCTCTTGTACTCTTGGATAAAATTATTATTAGATGGCTAAGCAATACTAATGTATCGCATGTCAATTTTTTTGACTTTTAATAATAGATAAGTTTATTATCATTTTTTTGTAATTAATAATAGATGAGCCTATATCTTTTTTTGTATAAAATTTAAGTGCTATAAAACCCGAGAACTGACCCGACCCAACCCGAATGTTTGTGGGTTGGGTTGGGTTGGGTCTGGATTGGGTATGGGTTAGATATAAGTTCAAAATTATCCATCCCGAACAATATGGGTTGGGTTGTGGGTTCACTCTTAACCTGACCCATGTACACCCTTATACATCATAGGTGAGGGAAAAAAACAGGGATCGGAAGATCGGGGCTCCGGCGATGGTCAAGCAGGAGCAAGTTTTTCTTGTAAGATTTCTCTATCATTTCCCTTACAGTCTTCTCCTCTATTTATAGGGGAAACACTTGACCACCCTCCGCCCTTCCTCCAACGGCTCCCCTTCTGCCGTTTCAATTCCAGCAATAAACGCTGGTAACCGCCGGAGTTAATCCGACCATGAATGGGTGAAACGGACGTCCGTTTCACCCTTCATTTGAAATGGT
>JAMKQA010037375.1:0-37402 GCA_024699735.1 Posidonia australis | reverse complement strand
TCCATCTGTGTGGAGAGAACTCCTCCCTCTTCTCTCCATGTCTAGGGTTTCATGTGAGGTTCGTCTGTGGGGGAGGGTTTGGATGCTTGGGATGTGAGCATCGTTCGTGTTCTCTGTTTTCTCTTCACCACTCGGCACAACACAAATGTTTTGAGAAAATAAAAGAAACATGGCTTTTGAAAGGAGCATGAAGTTGGGATTAAACTCCCATGTGGTTTCAAATAAAAAAAAGAAAGAGGATTTTCGAAAGAAAACCAAGCTTGAAAATTAAAGAGATGAATATTAATGGTTTTGCCGAGATTCTGTGGTTTGTGTGTTTGGGGCGCGTACTGTGTGACTTAGATGGACTCACGCGTGCTTGTTTGGTTTTCAGGTATAGACCACGCATAGCCGAGTTCTGGTGCAGGAGTCGGAGCTTCTAGCCGCACATTGAGATCCTGAAGGTGAGCCTTAATTATTGTTATTTAATGATTCTGTAATTAGTGTAATTATGCTTTTGATATTGTTATTTGGTAGCGTGCCTGGGATTGGGGCATTACAAATATCACACAAAGGAATCCGAAGACAAGTAGGAGAAAAATCCATGGAAAAACACATGAGATGCAAACTTATTGCAAAAAGGATGGACTAATGTGTAAATACAACGAAAACTATGTAGAATGTATGAAAATGTACCTAAATGGGTAATGGATACTTAGGAATGATTTGGATAGAGATTATGTATGACTTGGTGCAATAACTAACATGCATGTGCATGAATTGATGACATAGAGGCAATTTGGTCATTTCAGTGGTCAAATGTGATAAATGCATGAACGGGAATATTGCATGGTCCAAGGTATGCCAGAATGTATGCAAAATGTCAGGAAAATGTTGTTTTCATGAAAACATGTAGGAGATAAGGTCGTAAAATCAACAAAATAATGTAAACACAATAAGAGATAAGTACACGGATCAAAACGCAAAATTCACAAAAAGGGGTGAAAACCAAGATTAAAATACATTCAGAGATTTCGATCCTAGTGTGTATATGATAAATCAAAGAAAAATGTGGCACTATGTTGTGTGAGAATTGTACTTAGATAATTTCTTGAAAACATAGGGTCTAATGTACAAAATTCACAGAAAAGGGAGGATCATGGTTAAAATGTACTCAAAAAGTCTTATCTTGATTCTAGGATGTAAAATTTAAAGAAAATGTGGCTATGTGGTGTGACATGTGTGAAAATTGCTCTTTTGGTAATTTCTTGAAAACCTAGGGTCTACTGTGCAAAGTTCCCATATAGGGTGCAAATTTGACAAAAATGTGAAATCAAATATTCATTTATATTGCTAAGATGGTTTTTTTGATGAAAACTTTATTCAAGTGATGATTTACATGCACATGTGACCAATAAACGTGAAACATACCAAAATGTGATTTAAAATGCGATTAAAAACCATCATTACTGATTTAAGAAAAATTCAAGGGCCAGGGTATAAATATTCCAGTCCAAAAAACATTATAGATGGAGTTCAGGGATTGACTTGCAAAATTTTAGGACCTAAATGCAATAGAAATCAAAGCTTTTACATGATCAGTGTAATTATGAAGTTTCTTAGGGTCAAGATGCAAATTTTACCAAGGAAAACTCATTTTTAAAGACTCTGGGGGCTCAATGCAAAAACTCAGGACTTAAATGCAAAGAAAACATGATTTCGGGGCTTAACTGTGATAAAACATGCATGAATAGAACTGAAAATGGAATTAAAAATTAAATAGGATAAAATGTGCAATATTTACAATGTAATTTTAAGAAAGGAGAATTCAAGGATCAAAAATAAATTCCTAGGACTCAATTGCAATGAAAACATGAATGTAGGGGCCTAACTCTGAAGAAACAAACATTTATGGGACTTAAATGAAATTAAAATTTAAACAAGATAAATCATGCAATATTTACAAGAATAATAAAGGAATGAAACTTATTTAAATCTTCAAGGGTTTAAACACAAAATACAGGACCTCAATGTAATAAAAAAGGACCCAAGGGTAATAAAAAAGGACCTAGATGCAAGAAAGGACCTGGATGTCAGAAGAAAGGACCTGGATGCAAGATCTGAGGACCTAAAAAGAAATTTCAGGGACCTAAATGAAATAATAACCCAGACCTATGTGCAATTAATGAAAACTAAAAAATATTTCTTAAAATCTAGTTGTTTCAAAGATCACTGGCTGATCGCCGATGCTCCCACTCCGACGTGAACTCCGACAGCGCTGTGGCGGCGGGAAGGCGATGGCGGTGGTCGGAGAAGCTGGAAAGAGGCCTGGTGAGTCTTCTGAGAGCTATGGGCTAGACTAGGGAGGCCTGAGATGCCTCCACCACCTCTGACTCTAGTGAGGATCTATTTATAGAGTTTGGGGTCTGAGGATCTCGTCAAAGAAGATATATAGATCAAGGGTTACGATTAAACTCGTAAAATATGACAAAAAACCCTTTTTAGATCTATTCACCAATGGAACAGGCCACAGAATCATTCAATCACCACTCGTACAAGCGACTAGATGATCGACTCCGAATTCCATGCATGCGGTGAATCAGTAGCTAACTAGCACGAAATCTTCAACATAAGCTAGTTGCATGTACATGTGGCGTCGAGTAACTAAAAATGAATAATTGGCAAAATTAAGATAAAATTACGAATTCATTAGTAGTGTGAACACAATCAACACATAAAAATCATTCTCGTGATTAAAAGATATTTAAAATATATTTCCAAATCCAAATCAAACTTAAAATGTTATGTAAATTGAATTTGAAAATCAAATCTTCAATAATTACGAGAAAATATCAATTAAAATAAAGGATAAATCTAATTTAGTTTAGATTCGTAATTATCTTGATTTTTGGATTTTATCTTTATTTTCTTGGCATTATCTTCAATTAAATATAAGCTATAACATTAAAATGTGATAACTTATCATAAAAAACTTATTTTTGGTAAAAATAAAGACAAGTAATCTTGATTATCAAGCCATCCAAATATCAATAATTTTCTGGAATTATTTAGCATTTATAATCATTTATATGATAAGCACATATTATTTAAATGATAGAAAATTATAGAAATTATAATAATTATGGAAAAAATCATAGTAATGCTTATAAATATCCCATGTGTCATATTGGGGCCTGGGATGACATATTATATGAGAAGAAGACCTAGGATTATAGTCGCCTACTAAATTGGCGTCTGAAATACATGTTGCCTGTTAGATTGGCCACAAGTATGTCGCCTTATGTCTTGACTCATCGCCTATCATGATGGCAACATCCTAGTCTTTTACCGATTACCCCCAGTCATTTATCTTAATCCATAGTGATGCACGAAAAATCCAACAAAACACAAAAATTCCATGGGAAAATATGGAAGAAGATTAAAACTCCTTAGCCATGTGATTTGGGGTGCCTTAGGTTCCCATCCTAGGTGAACTCTGAAAAATGCAAAAATGGGATATCTACAGATGCCCTCTGTAGACACCCCGATTTTGAGGTGGCTCATAGGTAAACTCTCTAGATGTTGCTTTGGATGCAGGAAGCTCAACCACTTTTGAATCCTATTTGACATTTTTAACTAGCCAGAGATCATTGCACAAACCCACCACAAGCCTATGGCCCAATTAACAATTCAGATAGCTAGTGGAGAGCACCAATGTGGAGCACTCGACTGGAGCACCAAGCAGGAGTACTAAATTGGCGCACCTAGCTGGAGCACCAAGGTGGCGCACTTAACAAGAGCACCATCCTGGCGCACCAAGCTGGTGCACAACCACTTTTCAGGGTGCTGACTGCTGGCTTTCCATCTCCCATGCTTGTAACACTCACCAGCGGATATTCCTTGCGAATCTACGCTAGGCTCTTCGTTTGCGAGGCTGTCTGCATCCCATGGGAGTTACCCTTGTGGAATTCTATAAAACGACCTCCATTGGCAACCATTTAGGACACTTGGTGAAGCCATTCACTAACTACCAGCAACCCTCTCTCATTTCATGGAGATATCCTTACATTTTAGAGCATTCTCAGCCCATCCAAAGCAACAAGGAAATATTATCTTGAGCCTTCAAGGAGGAAACACCATAAGCAAGGTAAGATCCTTACTTATCCTTTTATTTAAACTCTAGATATTACACCATATAAAAGCATGTATAAACTTGATAGATGATCTGTTAGTGTGTTGTTTTCATATGATGAGATGATTGCACCACGTATAAGATGCTTTGTATGTTAAATTCTGTATGTTAAAATCTGCATCATATGATCTCTGTAAGTTGTTTTCATCTTTGTTTTTATATAAAGAATCATGATTCGTGCAAACACTTGCTATGAAATGAGCTGCAAATATATTCTTTATATGTTCACCATTTGCATATGATTGTTAAGTTCACTAGCTCATTGCATGCTCTTTAGAATCTACAATTCAATATTTCAGCCCTTAACCCATGATCTTGCATGATTTTAAAATAAATGATAAAATACTTTCATTGCTTGTTGTCCATCATGTTTCAGCTTTTTACCATTTGAATAATCAACATGGTTAAGATAAATCACATTTTTATCTCTAGCATCTGGTCCAGAATCTAAAATCAGACTACAGTCTAATTCAGATTTTCTGGAGTGCACCACACTGGAGCACCAAGGTGGCGCACCAGGGTGGCACACCTAATCAGAGCACCATCCTAGTGCACCAGTCTGGTCATAGAGTAAATCATCATCTTTGCATCATAACCTGCATGCTTTCCCGGGTGTTTTTGACATTGATTTTTATGGTGTGTATTCTCTGATATGGCATGTCTTTGCATGCATGATTTCAGTCTTGGATGACACTATTTTAAGTCTTTTTTGCATCTTGCATATTCAGCCAGTTGCTATAATATGGTGAGCTGATTGCCCAATGAACTCCTGTTTGGGAGATTCTTATGCATCAGTCCACTATCTAGATTTGGATAACATGGCTGAATCTTGTTGTTTTTACTTAGCATAGGGATGGTGTGGTCTTGTGTGAGGCATATAGCCCTTGAGCACAAGACCCATCTTGTGTTTTCTTGTTTGGATTTTGATAAGATACTTGCATTTTTTGTTGAGTTTGCAAGTTTACAAGATTTTTACACTGCATGGCATTTTGGTTTACTATCGGATTTATGATTTCCTCTGGCACGCATTCCTGGCTTCAGTAGAGCACATAGGTGGCGCACCAGCCTGTTTTGTGTTGCACATAGTAGCATTTGGCATGGTATTTAGCATGTTTCCCGTTTGGATTTGCTTTTGGTTTTCTCTGGTTGTCTTCCTGGGTATATCAGGAAGATCCTATTCTATTTTCAGCCTTTTTCATGCATGATAGATCATGTTTTGCATATAGTAAAGTGAGGATGAAAATCACTCGATGTTGTTAGATCTTTTGATTATATCCGTGTAATATCCTTGCACTAGTGCTTGACCCATTGCACGAGTGACCTTTCTAAGCATTAGGACACACCCTACAACCCGTGCACCCGTGTTTAGCATAAGACACCATAGCATTCCATTGCATATCGCCCTCGCGCATACAGAAAAGGCTGAAAAGTCGACAATTCATATAAGTAAATGAGAAACTCATAAAGATTAATTTTTCGGGCACACGAGGGTGCCTAATACCTTCTTCGTGCGTAACAGGGATCCTTGCCCATTTCTGGTTTATGAAGACCTTTTCCATTGGCTTTATTGCATGATTTAAATGTTTTAAGCGGTTTTCCTCGTCTTCCGTTTTTAAATAGACTAGGTGGCGACTCCTGCATTTTTATCATTATTTTTATTATTTTTGCCATGACTTTGCCGATCCTCATGCATTTAGCCTTTCACGCCAATCTCGAGGCTGTCGCCAGCATGGTTACACCCTCCTTGGAGTTGTTCTTCAAACAATATTGGCTCCAAGGTAAGAATGATATCCCCATTGAGTATTTCCTGAAATAGGGAGTTCACTCTCTAACGATCCGTCATAGATTCCAAAAAGTCTACACCTATTGGTTTAGGGACATGGTCTCACAACCAAAAGATGAGAAGATGAACAAACTCAGTTTCGGGACATAGTTGCACAGTCGAGTGGTTCAATTGAACTAAAAGATTGCCATCATATTGAAGGCTCAGGCATGGAGGGGTCAAGCCTAGGCTATGTGTCGTAGCTGGTGTCAAGACCAATCAACCAAGTAGAGTGACACTTCAACGGGCAGATACTAAAGGAAATAAAAGAGTAATTAAAGAATGCCGTCATGTTGAAGGCTTAGGCATGGTGTGGTCAACCCAGGGTTATGTGTCGTAGCCAATGTCAAGACCATGTCAACTATGTAGAGTGACAGTTCAACGGGGCAGGACTAAGTGTGACCATGCCGATGGAACCCTGCACGACTCCTCAATGCATGGAAACATACAAAGAATCCCAATATGATCACGACGAAGATAGTGAATCCCAAGAAGGAGATTCGACTCAGAAAACCCAAAGATCGATAAGAAAAGGATAAGGAAAAGGAGTCACCACCTAGTCTTTTAATGGAAAGACGAGGAAAACGAAGATACATATGAATGTAAGAAAATGATGCAAATGAATGCGTGTATGCTCCGTGCCTAATGGATGTAACACTTAGCCAATGTAAGCCAAAGAAATGGTAAGGATTCTTCTTACACATGGGGATGGTGTTTAGCACCCTCATACGCCCGACCAATTCGATCTTTCAAGGTTAACCGCTTGCTCATGATCTAGTGTGTGTTTGCCTGTCTACTTCTAATGCACATGCCAAAGATGAATGCGAAAACATGACAAATCTCCAACAAACAATGAAAAAAAGAGAAATGGTAAGGAAAATAATTCGAGGGACAATGTAGGCATTGAAAATGCCGCTTTACTATACACCCTTGGGAGATGAGGAAAATCATGTAAAAATTAGAAATGTTCGGAAAGCATCACACAAAACAATGGAAACTAGGGAAAATCTGAGAAAATCAAATAAGAGAAAAAAAATCCTCATTCTAGTCCATGTCGACATTATCAAGCATGTTAATGTATGCCCTTGAGCAATGAAAATCCAAATCAAATCAAAACCATGAAACTCGAAAAAAAATCCAGAAAACAATGTGAATACTAAGTTTGAAATGAGCTTGAAATGTGTGTGCAAGATACAAGAAGATATGCATGAGATATATATATGAAAAAGAGTATCAAGATGTACAAATGAATGCATGGGTGAAATATGTAAGTTTCCAGGGGGCTCTGTGGAAAAATTACATGTTTTAGGATAAAGATTCAGATACTCAAGGTTTAATCTACAGATGTGCAAAACAACATATTTCTATACAATTTTATGGAAGTTGGGGGTTACATGTGCAAAATTATGCATTTTGGGTAAAAATTGAGATTCCTAGGGTCTAATCAATAAAAATTGTGCATTTTAGTGCAATTTTGGAGAAATTCAGGGTTAAATGTGCAAATCTATGTATTTTTGGGTGAAAATGGGAATTTCCAAGGTTTGATTTGTAAATGTGCTAGAAAAACATGTGCTCAATGCAATTTTAGAGAAATTCAAGGTTAAATGTGCAAATCAATGGACTAAAGATGAAAGAAAACAAAATCTAAGGGTTTTTGTCAAAGATTAAGGACCCGAAAGTTTATAAAAAATAGTGCAGGGGCCAATATGAAAGTTTACCAAAACAAAACATTATTAAAACGTTTTACAAATAAATGCAAGGATTAAGATGCAAAATGTAGGGGCCTAAATGCATGAAAAGAAAAGAAGAGAAAGTTTTTAACAAGAAATTCAAAAAACATAAAACAACGGTCGCCGACGATTGAACCTCACTAACGACGACTACTTGGGAAGCCATCCAGGGCTACCTCGACACATGATCATGCATCCAATCGTCAGAGAAGCAAGAGGGAGGATGAATGAAAAGATCCACCAGTTCTAATCGAACATCAGGCAGCTAGAAGTCCTCTCCCACCTCCCTCACTGGTGTCGTAATTTCGGCGACGAGCTCTTTGAAGGAGCTGCTAGAGGTGGTGGATCGGTGATTCGATGCTCCTGGAAGGTCGACGGGAGGGAAAGGAAGGTTTTCCACCAATATGGAGAGAGCTACATTGTGTGAACATCTTGGTCGAGCTCCTACTGCAAGACATCTTCTCCAACAAAGGTGACGGCTGCAGGTGGCAACTAGAGGCGCTAGGAGCATGGGGCACTGCTCCTGTTGGCTTGGCGAAGCTCAGAGGAAGATGTGGAACCCGTTCGTGAGCTCAGAGACCTCCTAGTTTATGTCATGCATTCAGTGGGCCACCATTCGACGATCACCGTTGAGATTGTTCTAGTGGCTAACAGAGGTGGCGTCCAAGCATTCAAGGGGGTGGAAAAAGCTTGAGGGGAAGAAATCTAACCTATCCACACACTCTAAAACACAAATTGCACTACAGATTCTCCTCCCCACCTAGCTCACTAGAAAATGGATCTGGTGACTAACAAAGCTTGAAGCTCTGGCCAGGGAGCTTCCTTCCTCCACTAGAACGATTCCAGGGAGGTTGAGGAAGACCTAGGGAATAAAATGCAATAAGAATTCACTCGATCAGAGGCTTACCTGTGTTTGTAGTGGCTGGAGGTTGTTTGTGGTCGTTGGAGCTTACCGAAGAAGGTGACTAGAGTTGGCCTGAGCTCTGAATTGCACCTTCTTCGAGTCTCCTCAGTGTTTCTCTTGCTTTCTCTCCTCTGATAGCTCTGGTTTGCTGGCTTGGTGGTCTCCCTTGGATTTTCCCTTGTTTTCCAAGTTTTCTCTCTTCCTCTTTTTCTTTTGCAAATTGAGGGGGGGGGGGGTATTTATAGGCTTGCATCATTAGGTTGTTAGGGTTTTTCGTTTAGGTTGTTATAGGAGTTTGTTAAAGTAGTTCTGGTTGAGTGGAAGTTAGTTAGGATTGTTAGGGTTTTTAGTTTAGGTTGTTATAGGAGTTTCTTAAAATAGTCATGGTTAAGTGGAAGTTAGTTAGGATTGTTAGGGATTTTAGTTTAGGTTGTAATAGGAGTTTGTTAAAGTAGTTATAGTTAAGTGGAAGTTAGTTAGGATTGTTAGGGTCTTTAGTTTAGGTTGTTATAGGAGTTTGTTAAAGTAGTTATGGTTGAGTGGAAGTTAGTTGAGGTTGTTAGAGTTTAAGTGGGAGTTAGTTAGGGTTTGATAGGTTGAGTGGAACTTAGTTGAGGTTGTTAGGGTTTAAGTGGGAGTTAGTTAGGGTTTGATAGGTTGAGTGGAACTTAGTTGAGATTGTTAGGGTTTAAGTGGGAGTTAGCTAGGGTTTGATTGCAAAAATATGGGGTGTCTACAGATGCTCCTCCCTAAGCGAGGTCGAAAGATGAATGAAACAAAGACCAATGCTCTAGGTTGGCAAGGACACTCCACCCCCATTCACAAGGAAAAGAGAAAAGGTTAAGAAGACCACTACTTTCGGGGCATATACCGAGAATAGCGGTTAGCTAGGAAAAAGAGTAATTGAAAATTGAAATCAAAAGGCACGAAGTTATCAAACTTGTGAACCATATAGTTTCGGTTATCTTCCCAAAAGAGTAAAAGGAGGATAGGATATCAGACCTGTTAACAAAAGGGGTGATAGTTTAGGTTATTAGCCTAAGTGATAGTCTAGGATATCAGCCTAGGTGATAGTTTAGGATATCAGCCTAAGTGATAGTTTAGGATATCAACCTAAGTGATATTTTAGGATATCAGCTAGAGGAAATTGTAAGGTAGGATATCTGACCTACCAACCGAAGGAGTGATAGTTTAGGTTATTAGCCTAAGTTATAGTCTAAACACCCCAATTTTGCAATCACTTGGTAGCAAGCCCCTCCAGAAGATGCTCTGGTTGCGACCACCATCACTTAAACCTTAACACCAGCAAAATCCTAAACCCATAACCCACTTAGGCCCACACAAACCGATTCTAACCTAATCAAAACTAAAACCAAACAAAACACATTTTAAAAAAACACTTAAAATCTAAATTAATCAAGTAAACCTTAATTAAGACCAAAATTAAATAAAATCTACTTAAATCAACTTAAAATCCGATTTAATCATGTAAAAACCCTAATTAAAACCAAATTTTAATAAAATCCACTTAAATCCACTTAAAATCCAAATTAATTAAGTTTAAACCCAAACCAAGAAAAATTCAATAAAATCCATTAAAATTGAATCTAATTAAAAACAAACCCTAATTCATAAAAAAATCAAGAAAAAGAAAACAAATAAACCAAAATCAAAATTAAACCCTAAGTAAAACCAATCAAATAAAAATTCAAATTAAATCTCCAATTAAATCAAGTAAAATTAATTAAACCTAAACTTAAAAGTAATCAAATCAAAAACCAAACCTAAAATCCTAATTAAAATCCAAAAACCCTAATTCACAAAACCTTCGAGTAATTAAAATCCAAAACCCTAATTTGAAATCACGTAATTAAAACCCTAAAGAAAACCCTAATCTTAAATCTCTTAATTAAGCTCAAAGCCCTAATTTAAATTCAAAACTCTAATTAACATCCAAAAACTCTAATTAAACTAAAAACCCTAATTAAAATCTAAAACCCCTAAATTAAACTCAAAATTTTAATGAAAACACAAAAACCATAATTAAACTAAAAAAAACCTTAATTAAAACCAAAAAACCCTAATTAAACTCGAAAACCTAATTAAAATCCTAAAAGCCCTAAAATAATTAAAATTCTAATTTAAAACCAATTAATTAAACCTTAAATCACAAAATCAAAAATTAATTAAAATCATAAACCTAATTAAAAACCTAAAGCAAATAAACCTAATATCCCTTAAAACCTAAAATAAGGAAAACCTAAAAAAACCTAAAACCCAAAAGCCCATCCCTAGGCCCAAACCCAACAAGCTCAACACTATTTCATTCATCTATTAACTAGAAACTTAGTCGGCCAGCAAAAATAATTCCGGCGACCAACCCTCACTGCTAGTGACATCCTAATATTTCCGACGAGCTCAACTGCACCCACTCTCTCCCCACATAACACCAACTGCCTTCAGCCACTATCCACAAACTGAACCCCATCTTCCACCTCTTTTTAGAGCGTGAGAAACCACTGGAACGAAAGAGAGGAGGGACCAGAGGAACAGACAAACGAAGAAGCACCACCAACCAAGCCATTTTTCTTCCCCCCATCCAGAGCGAATCCATTAATCTCCCCACCTTCAGAACCCTCCTCCAAGCCTACTTGTAACCCTAGAGATCCCCTGAACCGCCACCATCAAAGCCGTCGATCCAGGAGCACCACTGTTCAACCTCACTGGGAGAGACAACTGCCATCATTCCAAGTAATTTCTGCCCTTTTAGCTTCCAATTATACTCCCTTAGGCACATAGTCTTTCTGAGCCCTCTGAATCATGCTCCACTAGAGTTCACAGACCTTGTGCCAGTCATCTTCCTTCCCTCTGGTGGGTTCACCACCACCGGCAAGGCCCTTTGCCTCCTAGATCAAGTGAGGATCCATGGGCCTCTACTTCATCTTCCTCCTCCTCCACCCTAAGTTTCCAACACTCGTGAGAGACCCTCAGGCCTCCATCACCTGAAAATGCCTCTGCTACTTTGTCGCTCGCAGATCGCCACCGAGGAAGTCACTCAAACCCTCTCGGTGCCCCCTGGTCGCTCACCCCCTCCTCCAGAAGCTCCATTGCATCGCCACGCACCTTGCCAAGTTGAAGCGTTGTCGTTCCAGAGCTTGGAGCACTGCCCCAACCTCCACCATGGTCTTCTCCAGCGTAAGGGATGGGGAGAACACCTCAAGCCACCCTAGCCCTCGACAATACACCAGGAGCTTCCTTGCATCCCCCCCGAAGCTTCGCTAGTCCTTGCCACAGCATCCCAACTGCTGCGTCGCTACCAGCCCCCTTCGCCGTAGTCTTCCTCCGCACCAGTCAACTCCTCGCCCGATCCAGAGGTGGGGAGGGCATCTCAGGCCACCCCAGACTTGCCTGATACACTGGAGAGCTCT
Organism: Posidonia australis; assembly: GCA_024699735.1. Lineage (NCBI taxonomy): Eukaryota > Viridiplantae > Streptophyta > Magnoliopsida > Alismatales > Posidoniaceae > Posidonia > Posidonia australis. The sequence goes on along the minus strand of JAMKQA010037375.1, from coordinate 25,347 downwards.
ATCGTGCTTCCCTCAAGCATCTTCGACTGTCGCCCGCCTTCCTCCATCACTGTGCCATCGCCATAGACTCATCAAAGTCCTCGCCAAAAACTGGGCATCGGTGAACTTCAAAGAGGTGTTCTTCAAATTAGGTCTTGTAGTTTTAATTTTTTTACTTTTAGGCCCTTAGATCCTTACATTTAGGTCCTGTGTTTTTGTATGTAAACCCTTGGAGATTTAAATTAGTTTTATTCCTTTTATTATTCTTGTAAATATTGCATGTTTTACTCTGTTTAATTTTAACTCCATTTCCAGTCCCATAAATGTTTGTTTCTTCACATTTAGACCCCTGCATTCATTTTTTCTTTATAATTAAGTCCTGAGATTTTGCATTTTGCCCTCATAATCCGTTGAAATGAATTTTCTTTGTACAATTTACATCCATAACCCTGAAGTCATCCATAATTACACTGATCATGTAAAAAAACTTGATTTCTATTGCATATTGGTCCTAAAATTTTACATGTCAGCCCTTGGAATCATTTCATAATGTTTTTTTAGCATAAAAATTTACATCCAGGCCCTTGAACGTTTTTTTAAAATCATTAATCATGGTTTTATTTGTATTTTTAGTCACATTTTGGTATGTTTCACATTTATTGATCATATGTGCTTGTAAATCACCACCTAAATAGAGTTTTCATCAAAAACCCATGTTTGCAATATAAATGAATTTCTGATTTCACATTTTAGTCAGATTTGCACTTATGTGTAAATTTTGCACATTAGACACTAAGTTTTCAGGAAATTATCAAAAGTGCAATTTTCACACATGTCACACCACAATACCACATTTTCTTTAAATCCTTCATCCTAACATTAAGATAAGACTTTCTGAGAACATTTAAACCATGATTTTCCTTTTTTTTGTGAATTTTGCACTTTAGTCCCTATACTTGTCCTTTATCATGTTTACACCATTTTCTTGTATTTAAAACTTTGTCCTTTTCATGTTTCCTTGCAAATAACATTTTCCTGACATTTTGCATACATTAGACCATGCATCATCCACATGTAGGCATTTATCACATCTAGCCATGGAAATGACCAAATTGCCTTTAAGCTGCCAATTCATACACATGCATGTTAGTTCGTGCACTAAGTCATGCATAATCTCTATCCATATCAAGGCCACCTTTTCCATCTTCTTCTAGACTACTGGACGGAGTCTAGATGGTCTCATCCTACGTTTGATCTGGACGGACGTATCTCAGTGCCACCTTCTTGCCTTTGAATTCTTATCCTAACTGGCGGAATCGAGGCTACCTTTTTCATCTTCTTCTAGACTACCAGACGGAGTCTAGATGGTCCCATCCTAGGTTTAATTCGGATGGACGAATCTCAGTGCCACCTCTTGCCTCTGAATTTCAATCTTGACAGACGATTTCAAGGCTACCATTTTTCATCTTCATCTAGACTATCGGACGGAGTCTAAATGGTCCCATCCCAGGTTCGATCTGGATAGATGAATCTCGGTGCCACCCCTTGCCTTTGAATTCTGATCCTGACAAGCAGAATCGAGGCTACCATTTTCATCTTCTTCTAGACTACCGAACGAAGTCTAGATGATCCCATCCTAGGTTCACTCTGGATGGACGAATCTCAGTGTGACCCTTTTGTTTTTGAATTCCGCTCCGAACAAACGGAATCAAAGCAAACTATCTTCTTCCTCATCATTTTGGGCTGGTATCCCTAACTGCTCGGACAACTTCCATTATCAGTCACTTTGGGCTGATAGCCCAAACTATCCAGTCGATAGGTCCGTCAACTTATCATACTTTGTCCCTTAGTTTGCAAGCCTTATAGTCTTACCTAGTGCCCCTTTCCTTGGGTTGGTATCCCAAACTACTTGGACGACTTCCCTCATCAGTCACTCTCCGGTCGGCGAGCCTGTTAGTCCTTGCCACGCCTTTCATCTCCTCGGGCTGATATCCCAAACTATCTGGTTGACCACCGTCATATTGTCAGAACAGGCTGATACCCCAAACTATTCGGTTGACGATTGACATATTGTCAGGAGTGGGCTAATAACCCATACTATCCAGTTGATGACCGTCATATTGTCAGGAGTGGGCTGATACCCCAAACAATCCAAGTGACGACCATCATATTGTCAGGAGTAGGCCGATACCCCAAGCTATCCGGATGATGACGGTCATATTGTTAGGTGCAGGCTGATATCCCAAACTATCTGGTTGACAACTGTCATATTGTTAGGAGTGGGCTGATACCCCCAAACTATCTGGTCGACATTCGTCATCAGTCTTTCCTCAGTCGGCAAGTCTGATATCTTGCCATGTATCCTTTTGGGCCGAAAGGTCTATCATTCGCCAAGTTCCCCCTATCATGCGACGAGCCCATCAGTCTTGGCATCCCTTGGTACGAGCCAGGAAATCACTTGCACTCCCCATCATGAACTGACAGGCTACCTGCTCATCACCAACATTATCCTTTGCATCAGCATTGCCCTCATGCATCACCCGACATCAGTGTCAATCCTTGCATCAACATCATGCATGGCCCCAAGTCATGACTTTTAGTGCATCCGCCGAATAAGTGTTCATGGCCCTATAGCAAATACCACTCTCCTGCGGACTCAGGTGGGGTCTGTTGTCAACCTTGAGCATCGGTTTCGGTTCCATTCGTCCCTTGACCTTGCTAAATGAGGGGCATCTGTAAACACCCTAATTTTGCAGTCACTTGGCAGTAGGCTCTTCTGGAAGATGCTTTAGTTGCGACCACCTTCACCTAAACCCTAACTCCACCAAAATCCTAAACTCACAACCCACTTAGGGCCACACAAATTCATTCTAACCGAATCAAAACTAAAACCAAACAAAACTCATTTAAAAAAAGCACTTAAAATCCAAATTAATCATGTAAAAACCCTAATTAAGACCAAAATTAAATAAAATCCACTTAAATCAACTTAAAATCCGATTTAATCATGTAAAAACCCTAATTAAAACCAAAGTTAAATAAAATCCACTTAAATCCACTTAAAATCCAAATTAATTAAGTTAAAACCTAAATCAAGCAAAATTCAATAAAATCCATTAAAATTGAATCTAATTAAAAATAAACCCTAATTCATACAAAAATCAAGAAAAAAACAATTAAACCAAAATCAAAATTAAACCCTAAGTAAAACCAATTAAATAAAAATTCAAATTAAATCTCCAATTAAATCAAGTAAAATTAATTAAACCTAAATTTAAAAGTAATCAAATCAAAAACCAAACCTAAAATCCTAATTAAAATCCAAAAACCCTAATTCCCAAAACCTTCTAGTAATTAAAATCCAAAACCCTAATTTAAAATCAAGTAATTAAAACCCTAATCTTAAATCTCTTAATTAAGCTCAAAACCCTAATTTAAATTCAAAACTCTAATTAAACTAAAAACCCTAATTAAAATCTAAAACCCCTAAATTAAACTCAAAATTCTAATTAAAGCACAAAAACCATAATTAAACTAAAAAACCTTAATGAAAACCCAAAAACCCTATTTAAACTCAAAATCATAATTAAAATCCTAAAAACCATTAAATAATTAAAATCCTAATTTAAAACCAATTAATTAAACCTTAAATCACAAAATCAAAAATTAATTAAAATCATAAACCTAAAACAAATAACCCTAAAATCCTTTAAAACCTAAAACCCAAAAGCCCGTCTCTAAGCCCAAACCGAGCAAGCCCAACACTATTTCATTCATCTATTAACCAGAAACTTAGGAGGCCAACAAAAACAATTTTGGCGACCAACCCTCATCCATCCCTTTTTGAGTAAACCTGCATCCTATGTGTTTTCCGTGGATTTTTCTCCAGCCCGATTTTGGATTCCATCACTCGATATTTGATTTGACCTCCTTTTTTCCATTTTTTTGGATTTCATCGATTTGATTTGGATTTCAACGCCCAAGGGCATACATTTACAGGCCTAAAGGCCAACATTGGCCCCATTGCGAATTATTTTCCCCTTTTGATTTTTATGACATGTTTTCATCATTTTGACGATTCAAGTTGACCTCAGTCTTGATCCTTTGACATCGATGTGATTTTCTATAACATTCCTTCCAAAAATACTGTCATTTTATGTGACTTTCTTCATATATCGCCATTTGATCTTTTACATGGACTTCTTCGCAATTTTTGCATCTTGATTTCCGCGATATTTTCCATGATTCTGATATTTTTCTTGGTTGCATATTTGGTGCTCTTGGTGTTGGTGTGGTTTTTCAATGCCCTCTGTCCTACAACAGTGTCATTTTATGTGAATTTCTTCACATGTCACAGTTTACCTGTTTTGCGTGAACTTCTTTGTAGTTTTTCCATCTAGATATTCACGATGTTTTTTGTGATTATGACGATTTGAGTTGGTTGTATTTGGATTCTCTTGAGGTCCGTATAATTTCCCGAGCCTTTCTCGTAAGAAACCCCGTCATTTCATGTGATTTTCTCTGTCGTGTCGTATTTCGTGATTTCATTATTTCATGTGGATTTCTTTGCAGTTTTTGCATACCATCTTGCACATCCATCTAGTTTTGGCTTGGCATTCATATCAGCATGATTAGAGCACAATCTAGGCTTAACACACATTCATTCATCCTCTAGCAAGCGAATTGGACTAGAAAGACCGAGTTTCTCGGGCGTACGGGAGTGCCTAACACCTTCCCGTGCGTAACAGGAATCCCTACCCATCCTCTAGTTTACAGACATCTAGCGTTCATGCTTGCATCTCATGCATTCATCTTTTGTGATTTGTTCATGGTTTTCCTCATCTTTCCCTTAAAAGACTAGGTGGTGACTCCATTTTTTTTTTGTTTTTATCCTATCTCGTGCCTTCGCCATCCTAGCATGGCTGTGGCCTCCTCCCTCTGGCGCGACTCCGCATCAGATCCCTAGGTAGGTATGGTTATAGATATTTTAGGATATCAGCTTAAGTGATAGTTTAAGATATCAACCTGGGTGATAGTTTAGGATATCAGCCTAAGTGATAGTTTAAGATATCCGCCTAAATGATATTTTAGGATATTAGCCTAGGTGATAGTTTAGGATATCAACCTAAGTGAGAGTTTAGGATATCAGCCCGGAGGAAAGGGTATGACAGGATATCAGACATGCCAACTGATGGAGTGATAGTTTAGGTTATCAGCCTAAGTGATAGTTTAGGTTATCAGCCTGGAGAAAAGGGTATGATAGGATATCAGACTTGTCAACCGAAGGAGTGATAGTTTAGGTTATCATCCTAAGCGATAGTTTAGGATATCAACCTAGGTGATAGTTTAGGATATCAGCTTAGAGGAAAGGGTATGACAGGATATCAGACCTACCAACCGAAGGAGTGATAGTTTAGGTTATCAGCCTAAGTGATAGTTAAAGATATCAGCTTGGGTGATAGTTTAGGATATCAACCTGGATGATAGCTTAGGATATCAGCCTAGAGAAAAGGGTATGACAGGATATCAGACTTGCCAACCAAGGGAGTGATAGTTTAGGTTATCAGCCTAAGTGATAGTTTAGGATATCAGCCTAAGTGATAGTTTAGGATATCAGCTTGGGTGATAGTTTAGGATATCAACCTAGAGGAAAGGGTATGACAAGATATTAGACCTACCAACCGACGGAGTGATAGTTTAGGTTATCAACCTAAGTGATAGTTTAGGATATCAGCTTGGGTTATAGTTTAGGATATCAGCCAAAGTGATAGTCTAGGATATCAGCCTAAGTGATAGTTTAGGATATTAGCCTAAGTGATAGTTTAGGATATCAGCCTGGGTGATAGTTTAAAATATTAGCCTAAGTGATTGTTTAGGATATCAGCCTAAGGAAATGGTATGATAGGATATCAAACTTGCCAACTGAAGGAATGATACTTTGACGGATGTCAGCCGCGTAGTCTGGGGTACCAACCCAAGGAAGAAATAAGTCTCTCTCGTCCAGAATGGGACTGAAGAAAGGGGCACCATCGACTCTATCCGTTTGGAATAGAAATCAATAGGGGCATGATAAGATAGCAGACTTATCGATTGGAGGATATGGTAAGCTTCAGACTTGCCGAATGAAGTATGGTAAGTTTCGGATTCATCGACCAAGAGAGAATGGCAAGTTGACAGATGTCGATCGAATAGTTTGGGATATCAACCCAAAGGGAGGTATCCTTGGAATCTATTCCTTCCGAAATGAGAATCCAGATGGAAAGGAATTAATCCATCTTGGAGTGAAGTCAAGAAAAAATGTCTTTGAATTTCATCCTCTCGGACACAAATCAGGGAGACAAGGATAAGTGCCTTTGAATTCTGTCCCCTCGGATGAGAACTAGAGAGACGTGGAAAAAGGATCATCTAGACTTCATATAATTCCAAGAAGGAGACAGAATCTAGACTCGCCCAGTCAAGGCAAGCCAAACACAGGGGAAATGTGAAACCTATCAATTGAGATTAGGTCGGCGACAGACTCTTGGGTAGGATGATAACAAAGAAGGAAGAAAATACCGAAAGATAGTTGACATGCCCCTAGTATCAATAAAACTGTGAAGGATGTAAAGGGTAGATCAAGAAATACACAGGCAAAGCCAACACTGCCGATATCGAGACGAATTGCCACAAAAGTGTTCGAAAACAATGATGCAAGGGTCCTAACCAACTATTTAGCCAAAAGGGTTTGCCAAGGGGAGCCTATTCACAGGTACCAGTGCACCCTGGATCATCATCGCTGTGTGGGATATCTTTGAGATAGTTGGGGATTAGTTGTCTATGCCCAATGCCGTCGTGAATTCAGAGTGTCTGTGACATGCCAACGACTCTCTAGACCTAAAGCTTGACTCATTGTACTGTCCTGTTGTAGTTGTAATGAATGTCACTTTTCTAAAAGAATGTGCGCTGGACCATCATTCTAGAGATATGATTTGTACTGAGCGTTCCAGGAACAGTCCTCCCTTCCATAAAGAAGCTTACGTACCCTCAGTCGAAGACTCCGGTCTAGTTACATAGTAAGTTGGTGTTCTGTCAAGTGCCTGATGTGTGACTTTTAACCAAAGAGCATTTGACATGCCCCTGGTATCGAACTGGCTAAACATCACTCGAGATTATGGAGTCTTGGAAGCCAGATTGTAATTATAGATGCATCTTGAACCATCGGAGTAATTAAGACTGTCACTAGTCGAAGCAAGTGATACATTCATCTAGTCATTGGAAGTATGTATACTCAACTGCTGTCCTGAATTGTACTCAGAAGACAAAAGGAATTGTGGTAACTTGATATTGACCTTTGATTGGGATTGTAGTCTGCATCCGACTGGTATGTCTAGGCTATGTTCTGCTCTACTCCCTGCTCAACCATGATGTTTTGATGGTTCTGTACTTGGCTATGCTACTATAGGACATTCTCTTGATTGTATTTACAAAACTCTGGATTACTGCATGGAGACCATGTTCATGTTGTTGACTCTACCAATCATCAGCTATTAATCAAAGATCAGCTAACAGGTGTTCTTGCTGCACATATACTTTAACCCAAAGTGCAGTTGTAATGCCCATGGTTAGAATTCTGGTCAAGTCTTTTACATTCAATGTGTAGTGAATTGCTTGATGTGTGGGTCCTGATCAAAGAACAACTGACCTGCCTTTGATGAACAGAGTAGTAGATTGTGTGAACTCAGCTAGAAAGCTGCTGACATGCCCTTAGCATAAAAGGCGAACAATGCACAATGAAAATAGAAAGCAAATCAAGAGATACCAAGGCAAACAGATGCCCTTGGCATCAAGTCAGGCTGCCGCAGGAAGTGTTGGGCACCACTCGGGGATGAACAAACTTGAGGATTAGGTTGCGACTGTAAGTGCACTTTGAGTCATCGAAGTGGTCAAGACTAATTCTGGTTGAAGCAAGTGACACAATTGTTTACTAATTGCGGGCATGTGTATTCATCCACTGTCCTGAGCCTTACTCAGATGGTAGGATGAAATGTGATAAACCGTAGTCAGCATCAAGCTGGCATGTCAAGGCTATGCTCTATTCTACTGCTTATTCAGCCATTGTGTTCTGATTGTAAACCTGTACTTGGCTGTGTTATAAACTTGTACTTGGCTGCTGTGATATGCAAAACTGCAAAGAAATCCACATGAAATGATGAAATCACAAAATATGACACGACAAAGTAAATCACATGAAATGACAAGGTTTCTAGAGAGAAAGGCTTGGGAAATTATACAGACCTCAAGAGAATCAAAAATATAACCAACTCAAATCATCAAAATCATAGAAAACATTACGGAAATCAAGACGGAAAAATTACAAAGAAATCCACGCAAAACGGCCAAACTATGACATGCGAGGAAATTCACATAAAATGATGATATTTTTGGAAAGAATGCTGTGGAAAACCACGTCAACATCAGGAGCATAAAAAATGCAATCAACACAAATCATCAGAATCATGGAAAACATCGTGGAAATCGAGATGGAAAATTACGAAGAAGTCCATGTAAAGCAAGTAAATAGCGACATATGAAGAAAATCACATAAAATGACGGTGTTTTTAAGAATGCTCGGAAAAACCATATCGATATTAAGAAAGTCAAAAGTGGGGCCAACCCAAGTCATCAGAATCAAGGAAATGGTCGTTAAAATCAAAAAAGGAGAATAATCCATGATTAGGCCAATGTAGGCCTTTAGGTCAGTTGGTGTATGCCCTTAAGCAATGAATTCCAAATCAAACCGAAAAATCCAAACTATAAGAGTAAAGGAAATCAAATCGAATGTTGGGTGAAGGATTTTGAAAACGAAACAAGGAACAAATCCATGGAAAACCACATAGGATGCAGGCTCGCTTGAGAAGGATGAGACAATGTGCAAACATGATGAAAACTATGCAAAATGCATGAATATGTACCTAAATGTGTAAAAGGTGCTGAGGAATGACTTAGACAAAGGTTATGCATGACTTAATGCAAGAACAAACAAGTAGGTGCTTGAATTGGTGGCAAAGGGTCAATTTGATCATTTCAATGGCCAAATGTGATAAATGCATGTGTAGGGATGATGCATGGTCTGAGATATGCCAAAATGTATGCGAAATGTCAAGAAAATGTTATTTACAAGAAAACATGAAAAGGATAAGGTTTTAAAAATAATAAAGTGATGTAAACACAAAAGGGTGAAAACCTAGATTAAAATATATTCAATGACTTCTATCCTAGTGTGCAAATGATGGATCAAATGAAAATGTGGCACTGAGATGTATGAAAACTGCACATTGGTAATTTCCTAAAAACTCAGGGTCTAATGTGCAAAATTCACACATAAGTGCAAATGTGACTAAAATATGAAACTAAAGATCAATTTACCATGAAACATGATTTTTAAATGAAATCTATGCTTAAGTGCAAAATAGGAAATGCAATAAGTGAAAAATATCAAAAATATGTGAGAAAGCAATTAGTTTAATGGTTTGGATGCAATTTTCCTGTGCTTAGAGCCTATATGCTACGAATCTAGGGGCTTACATGCAAAATCACAGGACTTAAGTGTGATAAAAAATAAACTATTATGATGATTAGTGTAATTATGAAGTTTCTTCGGGTTTAGAATGCAAATTTTACACAAAAACACATTTTTAAAAGTTCTAGGGCCTCAATGCAAAACCTCAGGACTTAATTGCAAGGAAAACATGAAATCAGGGACCTAAATGTGACAAAACATGCATGAATAGAGCTGAAAATGGAAATAAAATTAAATAGGATAAAATATGCAATATTTACAATACAATTTTAAAAACAAGACAATATAGGGGTCAAAGAATAAATTCTTGGAACTTAATTGCAAAAAAAACATGAATGCAAGGGTTTAAACGTGAGAAAACACATATTTACGAAACTGAGAATGAAATTAAAATGAAATAGGGTAAAGAATGCAATATTTACAGTAAAACTAAAGAAATGCAATTTTAATTCAAAGTTCAGGAGCTAATGCATAAAATCCTAGGATCTAATTATAATGTTTTAAAACTAAACGGACCTTTAAATAAAGACCTAAAAATCTAATAGTTACCATCGACGATTCGAAGATCATCGACAGCGATGTCCTAGGAGGCTCATCTGAGCTCTCCTGGTGGCTAACCAGCGATCGGAAAGGCTGAGAAGCTAGAGGAAGAGATGGGGGAGAGATCCAATGGTGTAGATCGGGCTCTCGTTAGCTGGAGTGTGCCGTCGATCCCCCCTCGTCGGCGTTCTTCTCTGGGGACGGTGTTGCAATTGTGGTGCTTCCAGAAGTGGTGGGTCGACACGACGAGGATCGAAGAAGTTCCAGGGTGTCTTGGCGATGCTCTGGGGAGTCACGGCGAGGCTGGAACTGCCTGGGGCACCCTCCCTATCGTGGGCTTCGACGAGATGCCCTGTCGACGTCAGGGATGGCATTGTAGCGACGGAGGCGGTCCAACAGAGACCGCGAGACTTCCGAAGGATGGTAGGGAGGATTTCAGTGGCGACGGCATGGACAAGATGTTGGCAGAGCGCTCCACCCACTCAATGGGTTCGACGGCGGCAGCCTAAAGTTGTAGAGCGGCGACGATGATGTTCTCCTGGCCATGGGAGGCCAGGGAAGCCTCTCCTGAGTGATGGAGCTCAAGGAGGAGAGGCCTCAGGGGCCTCTTCCCATCACAAGAGTCACAGGCCTCACTGAAGCTGGTAGACCCACTACCGAAGGGGATGGTGACGATGCACAGGGGGGCTAATCCCTGCGAAGTCCTATCTAGACAACCCAAGAAGATCCTACTACACTAAAGGAGCATGATTTAAAGAAGAAGTGGAAGAATTACCTGAGGATGAGCTGGCTGTCTCCTTGCGTGCCGACAGCAGTGCTCCGGTGGCTGCTCCGGTGATGGTGGCTATGGCCTTCCGGCTTGCAAGATGCTTGGAGTGGGGGAGTTCTAAAGATGGTGGAGGTCGCTGGGTTCTCTAAAAGGGTTTCGAAAGGGCTCTACTGGGTACTCCAAGCGGTGAAAGATGACTATCAGTGATGGGGTGTTTTATACACCGACGATGGCCCTGAGAATCGTCGGTCTTCCACCCCGATGGCTGAGGATCGCTCGATGCTCACGTGAGCTGGCAGGGGCTATCGGGGGATCACCAAAGATCACGGGGAGAAGAAGTCATTCTCCGGAGATCTCGGGATATCGTCGGAGTTCACAGGGGTCGCTGGATAGGGTCATCGGAATTATTTTTGCTGGTTTCTAAAGTTTTCTAATTTATGGATTAAATGGAATATAGGGCTGTTAATGGGCCTGGCGATTAGGCTTTGTTTTCTTTGGTTTTCTTTGTTTTGTTTTAGTGGTTTAGTTTTGGATTAATTTGATGATTAATGATTAATTTGAGATTTTGGATAGACTTATTTGTGTTTTAGCATTTTTAGTTCATTAAGGCTTTATTTGGTGATTTAAATTTAATTAACTGGATTACTTTAGTTTTAAATGGATTAAAATGATTTTGGATTTGATTAATTATGAATTCATTTAAAATCTTGGTTTAATTAATTTTTACTTTGATTTCCTTAAGGGTTTTATTTAGATACTGATTTAATTGATTTTCTCTTGATTTAATTAAAGATTTGGGTTTTTATTTAAATAGATTTCATTTTTAAGGGATTTTATTGAGTTTTACTTGATTAAAGTTTTAGTTAGGGTTCTTACTTCGATTTTAAATGGGGTTTTGAATTTAATTTAAGGGTTTTAGATTTTAATTAGGGTTTTTAGTTTAATTTTAGTTTTGAGTTTAATTTAGGATTTTTCTTGAATTTAAATGGATTAAGGTGGTTTAAATGGATTTTATTTGATTTTGGTTTTAATTGGGGTTTTTATTTGATTAATTTGGATTTCAAATGTTCGAAATGAGTTTTGTTTGGTTTTGATTTTTAATTATTAGTTTTTGCTTTGATTAGGTCAGAGTGGGCTTGTGTGGGCCTGAATGGGCTTGTGTGGGCTTGAGTGGGTTAGGAATTTGGTGGTCGCAACCAGAGCATCTTTCTAGAGGAGCCTGCTACCAAGTGACTGCAAAATCGGGGTGTCTACACATGCCTTGGTCTTTTGAGGTCATAGGACTTTGTACCGTCCTTGGTTGATCATTATCTCCTTTATTTACTTAGTCCCTGAGTTTCTAGAGTTTTCTTGTCCATTGCCTATGAGTGGAAGAGTGGGGGAGATTTAAGGTTTAGCAGACTCTTGGCGTTGGTTGTAGCTTTTGTGTTGCTCGCCGGTGGTTGACCCTAATGTGCCTATAGCTAACCCAAGAGTTTTGCCTTTTATTTTTCTTTTTTCTTTTGGGGTTCCCCTCTCAAGTTATTTTCTTGTAGATGCCTATCCATCACTGCCTTCTCAAACTTATGCTATGACGGCACATCTACTTATTTGTCACTTGTCTCACCCCATTTTGAGTACCCGCCCATCACTACCTTGTCAGACTTATGCAATGATGACATACCCTATTTTTCGTGCACTCCCCTCTTTAGGTGCTTTCTAAGTTTTTAGGCTTTGATGTGCTCCTCCATCACTGCCTTCTCGAACGTATGCTAGGAGGCGACGCTGTACAAGGCGAGTGACTTTCACAATGTGCCTAAGCTCTAAGCCTTATTTGCTTTCATCTCCCTGCGTAGGTGTACGAGTAGAAAGGACAAGGTCAAGGTTCCGCTTAATAGCTCAGCTTCCTTTCTATGTAGGAGATAGCTTTCTTCCTTAGCTGGTACTAGGTCTTAGGTCCTTTCTAGGCTTTTAGCATGTTGATTAAAGGGTATACTTCTAGAGTACATGTAACTTCCACAAATCTAAGGAGATCTTCAGGTCACCCTACCCATTGGGTGGATCTTTTCTAGGTGTTTCAGTCTCTGCTTAGGAGCCTTAGATAATATTTTGGCATTTCTGCTTAATGGATCAAGGTGGTTAGGTGTGTGACTTACACTCATTATTCATCTTTATTGTTTATTACTATTATTACATATAACCTAGCAAAAGAAATAAAGATGAAGGAAATGACACAGAAAGAAATTGATGCCTTATTTACAAGTTTTTTTTAAGAATAAAATGACCTTGCCGCTAGTTGAGCTTGGTCGAATTCCTTATTTCCCTCGCTAAATGGAGGGATATACTTACGGGACGGTTGTAGGAGCCTACCCCTGACATGGAGGTTTCTTGCATTGGTGTTGGCATGTCTTTGTGTTTTTCCTTTGGTTTGTGCCCAGTCTTGGCCTTTTCAGGGTCACGGTTGGATTGGTTGTGGCTTGATTCCTCTGACGTGCCCTTAGTGGGTTGGTCTATCCATGCAGATCATGTTAGGCTTCCATGGCTGATGTCTTCCTAACTGGTGTATCTGTGGGTGCCCCTGATGATCTCCACTATTGCATCTGGAGGCTTTGGAGGAGGCTTGTCTCTAACGCAGGCTTCATGAGGGTGCTGACAGAGAGTGTTCAATGCACAAGCAGCTTGTAGTGAGCATAGCTGCTGGCAAAGAGCATTGATTGTAGTCTCTACGTCATACCAGTCTGTGTCGCTATACTCATCGTAGACTGGTAGCATGTCCCCTGGGTCCTCTATCTAGGTAGGCTCATCTTGTATCAGTGTGGCCCTTGGCTGATGTAAGCCACGGTACTCTCGATCAGCATTTCTTGGACTCGTTGGTTGTCCCATGTGTCGTCATCTTGGTCATTGTATTTGTCATAGACTGGTTCATCCATTGTATTCTCTCAGAATTCGTTTAAGTCCATTTTCGACGTGCCTAGCTCCTCCTCATCCTTGAGGCTTGTTTGTGCACATCCAGCAGTTGCCAGCTCAAGGATTATCGACTCATCCTCCTTGACCTTCATGTGGATCAATGACTAGTTAGGCAATGGATCTCCACTCCATTATAGCATTCTAAAAGCGTAGTTGAGTGGTGTCGGGAGTGACTCTTGGTCATGCCCTTCAACTTTGTGGTAGCATTGCGGTGAAGGGATGGCATGGTAGTCCTCTTGCCTTTGTTGTTGCCCCTATTGGGCGTAGTCTTGGTGACTGGGAGGCTACTTGTACTAGGGTTGTTGTTCCTATCATTGTTGGGGTTGCCATTCAATTTGTTGTTGCGGTGGTTGATACTAGCATTATCCCTGCTGGTACTGTAATTGATATTGCATGTGCTGGCCCTGGTATGGCACTGACTGTATTGGCTGTCCCTGATATGGCACTGACTGTACTAACTGCTCCTAGCATTGAACTAACGGTCCCTGGTGTCTTTGATGAATGGAGACTTGGGCCACGTTGCCTATAATCGCTTCATATGTGTAGCCTATGGTCTTTTTCTGGCCCCTTCCTTCATACTCTAGGAAAGATAAGTCATTTCTATTGCGAAGGACTCTTGTGGCTTTGTCATGTAGTTGGGAGTATGTGTTGAAGTGAGTGCTCCAATAGTATTTCGGGCTATAAGTTTGACAGCTTGGTCTTCAAGGATACGACATTCTGATCGGGCTGCCATGTCCCTCCATCTACTGGCATAGGTGGCTTTAGATAACCCATTTTTGCATTTCCCAGAGTTAGTAAGGATAGGAACCTTTGAGGCACCACAAATCTCATTTCAAAGGAGTTATAACATATTTTCTAGATTATTCCTTAAACTTTCAAATGCATTCTTGATTTTATTAGATTCAAGGTCGTTAGTTGTGGTAGAGCTAACACTTTCAAATTAGTGGTAGGTTCAAATCCCTTGGACATTTGTGGTGCAAGTCACTAGTTGTGGCAGTGCTAACACTCTCATCCTGCTCAAAATGATGGTTATTTTTGAGTATTTTGGTTCTAAATGAATGTTTTTATAATTTAAGGGATGTTTGAGTTATTTTCTGAGTTTAGAATAAAAGACAGAGTTGGAGTTGCAAAGAGGCCATGCTGCTGCACGTTCAGAAGGTGACATGCCTAGTCGCCACTTCATGTGGTGACATGATGTGTCGCCTCTGAAATAGGCAACTATAAAAAGATGCCACGCATCTCCCAAGGTATGTTGTAAACAGATGAAAGGAAATCAACAAGTAGCGATCACAAGGATTAAAGAAGTGAGTGGACACCTTGACAATTCTATACACCCCCCTCAAAATCCACGTCCACAAAATTTGGCAATCATGGTGGGACTAGTTTTTGAGCCAACCCCCTATGCTACGTAAGTCTTTCCTTCCTCTTCCTTCTACTTTTCATAGGCCTAGGGGTAGTTTTAGGTTCTAGGAGTCGTGCGCATAGGTTTTTGCAACGTCCCAAACCTTTTATCGGTTTTCTCTCTGTAGTTAGTAGTCTAGATCTCTAGCCACTTATACAAGCAGCCCCGAGGCTCTTCTGACACCAGTCGGTGACATCTCTAAGCACCAGTCAAGGGGGCGACGGATCTAGACAGTAGGTTTTGTGCTATAAATCTTATGTTTTCTGTAACCTATGCTGACTTTTCCTAATTTACAGTAGTTAAAAAAAATCATGTTCACTTGTTCATTTTTGGTTTTTTACCAGATTTTAGGCTTTGCTTGACGTCTGCCATTAGCGCAGAAACTATTTGTTTGACATGAGAGTTACGATTCTTTGAGGATTCTCTCTCTAACTAGAACGATTGGGTTGGGTGAACCAGGCCAGCGTAAGTCACTCTCCCATATTCGGTTCCTTGTTGTGATAGTTACGTTAGACTCGTCTTAGGGTTATATTATTGCTTCCTCTCTTCTCCATGAGGCAGTAATGTACCTTAATAGAGACCTGATACTCTAATGTTCTTTGTTTATTTACTACTTTGTGGTGTGGTAGGATACGACCCCAAGGATATAATCTTGGGTTGTGAGCGCCTTTATAGAGAGACACACCCACACCCTAGGCCCCCTTTGTAGATCTCCCAAAGATCTAAGGGTGGTACCGTAGAAGGAAAAATCCCATCGAGTGTAACTGTAGTTTCCCAGAGGAAAAAGGCATTTACCCCTTTCCATAGGAACCCAACAAGTTGAGTGAATGCAAGTTTAATTAATCCAATAATTAACCACTCTAACAAGTAAAAATCATGTTCTGTCTGAAATTTGTCTGTATAAACAGCCTTGTTTGACATGCCTTCTGTCTAGGATAGATTCTGGCTACTGGAATAGACAGGCATTTGAGCTGCCTATCGAACCAATGCCTATCTCCGTCGCCTATCCAATCAGCGACGAACTCTGATGCCGCTACATCTAGTGACGTCAAGCAAACAGCCTTGTTTGCATAGCAGGTTACAGGGAGATTTTGAAGCAGTTTTGATTACAGTCTTCACAAGTTGCAAGGCTTCACTCAGAGTTGTAGATTTCCTATTTTAGAACATTTGTGATAAGTTAAAAGTAATAAAGAGTATGTAATATTTTCTTATTCTAGTTGAAACTTGTAATAACCTTGCAAAGAAAATCACAAGAGAAGTCGATTGATGCTATCAAGGGTCCAACAGGAGTGGTTGCACTCGTACGTCGATCCTTTCAACATGCCAACGACAGAAGTGATAACTGCTATAGCATCTTCAGCTCAGGTTGACAACCTCGTAACCCTACATGAGTTCCTCTTTAATTCCCCGACCTCCAATGTCGAGCAGTTAGTCACACCAAGGATCGTCCAACAATTAGGTCATCGAAAGTTCCCCCACGTATCTATACCTTACAACTACTCCGCCAAGGGCTCTACTCCTATAGTATCTGCATCAAATACAGAATAGTACATTGTGGAGGAAGGCGAAGGAGAAGAAGAGGTGAACTACTCCCAATCATTATATCCCTCCTTTAGTCACATGCTTACAGGGACTATGGTAGGACCAATGTCAGTGAATTCCCATCAACTGCTTGAGGGAACAAGTAACCAAGCGTTTCAATTCTTGGCATAGCATCACTCTACTTGGATGGTCGGAAACACACAAAGCCTGCTTTCACATGGATCTTCCCTCATAAACCCCCATCAATGCCTGCTGAAAACACCCACATTGTCCACTCTGGGGAACATTCATACCGTACCACCCAATCCTACCATCAACTTCCCCAACCAAATTCCATTAACACCATATGTTGTCACACCCATCTACCCCACCACTCAACAAATCCCTCAGCCACCACTAAGTTATATGCCACCACACAACCTATGGGCAACCCAACCGCCCACATCACCCATCATGCAAGCCTACTTCCCTCTAGGTCAACCTTCCTCTGTCTCTCTCACATACCATACCACCCATCTATACTAATCCCAGCAAACCCAGGGGTACCACATCCATGGGCAACCAGCCATTCTGAGCCCAGACATCAAGCTCCTCATCTCTGAAGCATTGGCAGACGTATGAGTAACATGAAAGGCACCCATCGACTTTGACACTTCCAAGTTCCCTCACTTCAGCTTACGTCAGGATTCAAGTTGTTGAAGATGAGGAAATATGATGGGACTGATGATCCAAGGAACCACCTCGCCATGTTCACCATGGATGCACACCCATATAGATATGACTAGGGAGTCATGGTCTATCTTTTCTTCAAAACACTAGAAGGTGACGCTTTGAAGTGGTTTGACACCCTCACTGCCTATGATTTTCGAGACTTCAAGACTGTGGAAGAAAAGTTCCTCAACCAGTACAGTCACCGCATACCACACAAGCCGACCATTGGAGACCTCACCATGGTGAAGATGAAGTCGAATGAAGATTTCATTACTGTCGCAAGTAGGTGGAGGGATATGATGACCAAGTCAGAATGCTCCATAATGGATAGCCAAGCCATGGAAATCATCGCTAGAAACACCATAGGAGCACTCAAGGTAGGCCTGCTAATGGGGGACTTCCACACATACCCTCAGCACTACTAGCGTGTTGCAAAGGTCCTTCGTAACAAGGACGATTTGCCATTCCTAGAATCAGAGGGGAAGGGTAAGAAGAAGATTGCTGGGCACATTGTAGAAGGAATCACTGGTAGTATGGCACAAGTTTCAATGCAGTAAGGTCGAAAATGACGAAAGAACCGCTAAGGGCACCCAGTGCAATATCAGAACCAGCCCAGTCAATATCAAGAGCGTTTGACACAATGCCAATAGCAGTGCCAGCTACCCCCACAACTTCAGCAACATAAGCTGATGCCAACTTACCCCATATACATGTAGCAAGGATAGCCTAATAATCGTTACGAGGGACAACAGCAAAGGCAATAGTGGGTCCAACAGCAACAACAATAGCAAAGGCCATAGCAAGGGCAACAATAGAGGAAC
Organism: Posidonia australis; assembly: GCA_024699735.1. Lineage (NCBI taxonomy): Eukaryota > Viridiplantae > Streptophyta > Magnoliopsida > Alismatales > Posidoniaceae > Posidonia > Posidonia australis. Next base: position 7,078 of record JAMKQA010037375.1, on the reverse strand, counting down.
TATAATAACGTTCCTCCACCACTGAATTATAGAGGACCAAAGTGGCAAAACTATCGACCACTCCCTGAAGCACTTCATGATGTGTTCAGAATGTTAATTGAAAGAGGGGATCTACAGCTACCAATGTCTAAGCCAAACACTCCCAACGCTGACATATCCAAATACTATCCATACCACCAAAAGAATGGGCATACCTTGGAGGGTGCTTTGTGGTAAAAGATAAGATATATGATCTGAATGATAGGGGGGAGATTTTATGGCCAGCCCTTAGAAAAGATTGAAGGCAACTCAAGGGGAATAGCCGGGAATGCAAATACATTATAACCCCATGCCTAATCATGTTGTGGCCCATGTACAAGCTGAACGTTGTCAATCTACAGCTCAGAACGAAGTGGTGATCCTTCAGCACATAGAAGCCAATCCAGATCTAGTGCCACCAACTATAGAAGAAGAAGACCAAAATGCACCACCAATGCCAATGCAAGAAGTTTGGACTGACGAAGAATGGGAAGTCCAAATGAATGATACAGGGGATGGCTAGCAAAATGTAGACGAGCTCGTAGACGACTTTGCCCTCCTAGACCACTTCAACTTCCTTCCTAACGTTGAACAACAACCATTTGAAAATCTAGATGACAAAACTCCCTTCATGGTGGCTAGAACAATTATCAAGGGTTTTGAGCAGAGAAATATCGTCTTCAAGAATGCAGAACTCTCATTGCTAGAAGAACGCTCTCGCCCACTGGTCATCTCTGTGGATGTCAATGATTACTCCATCATAGGAGTGCTTGTTGATATTGTTGCCAATTGAAACGTTTGTGCAATGTCTACGCTTGACTATGTAGGCATCGAACAAGATGAAATCATGGAACACCGTTTCACTTGCGTAGCTTATGACAGGATCGAGAGGGAAGCAGTTGCTACAGTGCAAATGGACATCACCATTGGTCCCCTCACTAGCACTACCACAATCATCGTCATGGAGCAAGACTTGGCCGAACCATTAATATTAGGAAGGTCCTGGCTAGTGGAGATCTAGGTGATCGCCTCACCAGTGCATCAACTCCTCAAGGTCAAGCATCAAGGGAAGGTAATCAGTATCTAAGATGATCATGACATACATCAAGGGATAACTTGGGCCCATGGTCTACCCGAGCCCGAAATTGGAGGATCACCTAATGGGTGGCCAATCGGAGGGTGGAATGATGATGACTACTGGCAAGATAAAATGTCCAGCTTCTACGGGTTCCATGACATAATAGAAAGGAGTTTCGCTCACGGATACGTCCAGCCACATTATGGAGTCCCTTCCTAGCCGAGCCTATCGCTGTTACGCCAAGGACAATCTCTACTAAGAAGGCCAGCATCACTGATCAAACCTGCTTAGTTTAGTAAGGGACACCAACAAGTGCAACAAGCTCCCATCACCAGGACAAGCCAAATCTCTAATCAAGCCGCACCACCCCCAATCATCACTGAAAGAGTCTTACCTCCTCCGTAACAAGAATTCGATGTTCCCAGACGAACAGAAGGAGAATTCAACATCCTAGAACAGCTAAAGAAGACACAGGCAAGGATCTTTATCTACGAGCTGATCAAAGCTTCCAAATAACACTGGAACATCCTGATGGAAGTATTAAAGAAAGCTCAAGTACGAAAAGATATGCCTGCAGTGTCACTAGCAGCGGTTGCAGTTGTTGTCTTTATAGAACCCACTTTGTTTTTCACTGATTCTGAACTAGCTCCTCCCAAAAGGAGGAGTTTACCTTTGAGTGTCATTGTAAAGATAAATAATTTTAAACTTTCTAGTGTGTTAGTAGTTACAAGGGCAACCCTGAATGTATGCTCCTTAGAAATGTTAAACTAATCGGGCTTAAACAAGCCCAACTACGCCCATCTGCCCTAACAGTGTCAGGATATGATGACAACAAGAAGCAAGCTCAGGGCAAAATCAGTGTCAAGGTCACCACTGGCCTAATGGAAGCTGATACTGAACTAATAGTAGTTGACGCATCCATCTCTTATCGACTCATCTTAGGGCGTCAATGGATTGAAGAAATCAAGGCAGTCACTTCCCCATGCCATCAATGTATCAAATTTCATCATCAGGGGAAAATAATTAAGATCATGGGAGACAAGCTAGCAGAAATAGAAGTGCACCTTATCACAATGCCAACTACCACACTAACGTTGGTGCTCGCTCCTTCAAGAAGTGGTTCAACTACCAAGGCTATGGAAACCATGAAACAGATCTTCACACCTCGAACCTTAATTACGTCCCCTTCTCCTTTCCCAAAATACATGAGAAAATCATGGGAGATTCTCCTTCATATGGGCTACACCCTTGGAATAGGACTAGCACAGTAAGAGCAAGGAATGAAGGATGTGCTCGAGACACCAGAGGAGCACAACTGCACAGGACTAGGGTACCCGTGGCATTTATCAAAGGACATCACCAAGCCACTGACTTGGTCATTATCGGGCCACTTCATCTCAGTGGGGGTTCAATTCGAGGATAGCCTCATCTTAAAGAAGATCACTGACTCACCATCACTACTTTAGCCAATATCCCAAGTTTCTGGTCTTCTCCCCAGCTCTCCAAATGATCCTCTGCCCTCTCTAGAGGAAATCCTTCCAAGCTCACTAGAAACTTTGTAGCTCTCTTCGTGAGAAGTCTCCAACGTCGCTCTCCCAACCTCCAACACTCTTTCCAGCTCTCTAGAAGTTCCTCCTCCTCCTCCAGAAGGAACCTCCAAAGCACCTCCCAACTCTCCAAAGATCCCTTAGCCTCCAAGCATCGCAACTAACAACTCCAAAGCACTCGCTGAATCGATGATTGACGATGCTCTCAACATCAGCAACCTCAGCGCTCTCTTCAGCAATCTCAGGCCTTGCCCCTCAGAATAAGAAAGGGCTAAGGCCATCGGCTAAGACAATGGCGAAGCGCCTCCGACGAGGAGGCAAACCCAAGGGGCAATCCCCCTAACCTTTTTAATAATTTCTTTCCTACATTTAATTCCTGTATTTTATTTTCATACAATTTACTTTTTGGTAATTTATTTCCTAGCTTAGACAATGAAGGGGAAGAAAGTCAAGGATGTGGCTCAGGCGGCTTAACTAACACCCCATCCTCGCAAAGGGTATCTAACGAGCCTACTAAGTGTGCAGGCCAAAAGAGAAGGGAGCCAATTACCCAAACAGTTAGAGTCTGTCTCTATACCATGGCATTCCCACAAGAACTAGCCATGTCCCATGCTATCTTCTTAGTCGAAGAAGTGTCAAGTACCATTGGCAAAAACACCAGGAACTATGAGGCTTACAATCTAAAAGACACATATGAAGACCTTGATGAAGAAGAAACGATGGGCCAAAATGTCTTCGAAGAAATAATGAGGAGATATGATGAACAGACTAAGGCCACTGTTGAAGAAACAGAAGAAGTCAATCTAGGGACCAAAGTTGACACAAGACCAGTTCAGATAAGCTCTACGCTCAACTAAGATGAATGACCCAGAATGACAAAACTCCTCCACAAATATGTGAGAGTTTTTACCTTCACTTATGAAGAAATGCCCAGGCTAAAGTCATTACTGGTAGAATACAGACTCCCCCTAAAGCCAGGCGTAAAGACGGTGAAGTAAAAGCTTCAAAGGCTACGGCCAGAACTGGCACTAAAAGTTAAAGAGGAGACAGACAAGCTACACAAAGCCAAGTTCATCATTGTAGTAGTTTACCCAAAGTGGATCGCCAACATAGTTCCGATCATGATGAAAGATGGCAGAGTTCGAGTCTGCATTGACTATTGAGACCTCAACAATGCTTGCCCAAAGGATGACTTCCCCCAACCACATATTGACATCCTTATAGGCAACACCACACGCCATGAAATGCTTTCATTCATGGATAACTTCTCTGGCTACAAAAAAATCAAGCTCGCAATGGAAGATCAAGAGAATACCTCATTCACAACTCCATGGGTGACTTACTGTTACGTCATCATGTCTGTCAGGACTAAGGAATGCTGGGGCTACCTACCAGAGGACCATTATGGCAATATTTCACTACATGATGCATGACTTCATGGAGTGCTATGTGGATGAGCTGCTGATGAAGTCAAAAACAAGAGAAGGACAATTTGAAGCCCTATAAAGAGTACTCCAAAGGGAAGACCAATACAACCTTAGAATGAATCCCAAGAAGTGTGACTTTGGAGTTATCACTAGAAAGCTGCTCGGGTTCATAGTAAGCGAAAGAGGAATAGAGTTAAACCTATAAAGGCCAAAGTTATAACAGAGATGCCACCTCTGAAGAATATCAAGGAGCTCAGAGGACTCATAGGAAGGCTGAAATTCATCCGAAGATTCATCTCCCAACATGCAGAGAAATGTAGACCCTTCTGTGAGTTATTGAAAGGTGGTGTGGAATTCAAATGGGATAAGACTTGTCAAGAAGCATTCAACGACCTGAAGCTCTACCTCTTCAACCCTCCAGTACTCGCTGTGACCATGTCGGTGAAACCCTACATGACTCCAAGGTGTGTGGAAACACATTTGGAGTTCCAATTTGGTCACGACGAAGACGGTGAATCCGAAGAAGGAGAATGAACTCGGAAACACCAAAGAAAGATAAGAAAAGGATAAGGAAAAGGAATCGCCACCTAGTCTTTTAATGGAAAGACGAGGAAAACTAAACATAAAGGAAAACCTAAAGAAATCAAGGCGAAGAAAACATATATATGCTCCATGCCTAACGGATGCAATGCACAAATCAATGTGTGCCAAAGAAAGGGTAAGGATTCTTGTTACGCATGGGGAAAATGTTAGGCACCCCCATATGTCGAAAGAAATCAGTCTTTCTAGGTTTCCTGTTTGCTAATGATCAAGTGTATGTATGCTTGTCTATCCCGAATGCACATGTCTAAGATGAATGCAAAAATATGCTGAATCAAAGAGAAGAAATGAATAAAAAGAAAAGAAATAATAAGAAAAATAATCCAAGGGACAATGTAGGCATTGAAAATGCCACTTTACTGTACACCCTTGGGCAATGAGGAAAATCATGAAAATCGGAAATATTCGGAAGGTGTCTCGCAAAACAACGGAAACTTAAGAAATCTAGGAAAATCAAATGGGAGAAAATAATCCTCATTCAGGTCAATGTAAGCATTGTCAAGCCTAATGTATGTCCTCAGGCAATGAAAATCCAAATCAAATCAAAATCACACAAATCGGAAGAAATCGAGAAAATAATGTGAAAACTAAGCTTGAAATAAGTTTGAAATGCATGCATGATGCAAGAACATAAGCATGAGAAAATATTCATGAAAAAGGAGAACAAAATGTACAAAATGCAAGTATGAGTGAAATATGTAAAATTCCAAGGGCCTCTGTGCAAGAATTGCATTTCCCTAAGTAGAGGCTGAGATTTCTAGGGTTAAATCAGCAAAATTGTTTAAGAAAACACATTTTATGCAATTTTAAGGAAGTTGGGGGTAAAATGTGTAAAACTATGCATTTTGGGTAAAAATCAGGATTCCTAGGGTCTAATCAATAATTTTGCCAACAAAACATGTGTTTAATGCAATTTTGAAGAAATTCAAGGTTAAATGTGCAAAATAGTGGACTCATGTATGAAAACATGAATTTCCAGGGACTGATCAGCAAATATGCCTTAAAATCATGCATTCAGTGTAAATTCAGTGAAGTTTAGGATTAAAAATGCAATTCTGAGCACATTTGAGTAAAAATTTGAATCTACAAGGTTAGATTTGTAATTGTACCAGAAAATCATACGTTCAGAACAATTTTAATGAAGTTCAGCGTTTTTTGTGCAAATTATGGAGTTAAAATGAATGAAAATTAAATTTGAAGGTTTATGTCAAAATTTAATGCCTGTGAACTATTAAAAGAAATGTACAAGGATCAAACTGTAATTTTTCAAAACAAATCATTATTAAAATGATTAAAAATCTCATGTAGGGCCTTAAATGTAAAAAATAAGGACCTAGTTGCAAGAAAAGAGAAGATATAGAGTTTTTCAAAAGAAAATTTTTATTTTTTTAAAAAAAAAAACATGACGATTGCCGACGTTAGAACCTCACCGTCGAAGGCCATCTGGGACGCCATTCACAACCTCCTCGATGCCTGATCTGGCATCCAAACACACTGGGAGCAAGAATGATAGAAAAGAGACACATCTAGTGGCTCTGATGAGGCATTGGACGGTTGGAGGTCACCTCCCACCTCCATCGCCGTAGCCACGACTCCGACGTCGGGCTCGGAAAAGGAGGAGCTACTAGAGGCAGTGGCGCGGCGTTTCAAAGCTTTTGGTGGGTCGACGATGTGCAGAGGAGCGTTTCCCACCATCTGGAAGCAAGAATGGCTACATGGGCTCCTCTCCTGATCACGATCTGTCATCTCTGGCAACGGCGACTGCGAAGGAGGATCGAGGCTCGAATCGGGGCACTGACGCTTCCAGAGGCTTGAGAGAAAGGTGAGGAAGATGTTCCAATGCTTTGAGCGAAGCCTCGATGCGGGAGATGCACGGTCGACTCTTTCCGGGCATCGTCTTCCCCGACGACGGCGAGACTGCATCCGGCGATCTTCATCCATTGGCATCTAGAGCGAGGGAAAGGCTTACATGGTGGAGGAGAAGCAAGATGGGACCAAACCTAATCAAACTGAGCACACCAAGGCACGAATCACTCACTGGATTCTTACCCCCACCTCTCTAATTGGAAAATCGAGTCCGACGACCCAAAAACTGCCTGATTTTGACCAAGGAAACCACCTGGCCTTACTGGAATCGATCAAGGAAGGTTAAGGAGGTCCTAAGGAACTAGAATTGAAAGAAATTGAGCTGGGATCGAGCCTTACCTGAGCTGGGAGTGAAGGAGGTCGCCGGAGCTCGTCGGAGAGGTGGCCGGAGTTGGCATGAACCCTGGTTTTTCTCCTCTCTGAGCTTCCTCTAGTTGCTCTAGTTGGAAGAAATCTCCTTGGTTACTCTCCTCTCAAATTTTCCAAGTTTTTTTCTCTCCTGTTTTCCCTTTTTTTCTTTTAAAATGGGGGGGGGGGGGGGT
>JAMKQA010037374.1:0-11966 GCA_024699735.1 Posidonia australis | reverse complement strand
AAAAAACTCTGGAGGGCTTTTATTAAAGTTTTAAACTCAGAAAACATTATTTTAAATGTTCAGGGTAAAACATGTAATATTTTCAGTTAAAACTTTATTCGAAATATTTAAGAAAAATGATGAAAGGACCTAAATGTAATGAAAGGACCTAAAAGTAATGCTAGAAGGACCTAAATGAAAGAAAAACAATGTTTCTGTATTTTATTCAAATAAAATGTTTTAAATTGTTTTTAAAAATGAAAAAAGAAACGACGACCGCCGGAGGGGGCAAACAAGCCTTCCCGTGGTCTGATCTGAGATCAGACCTCACGGGAAGCAAGAAGGAGGTGAGAGGGAACGATCCAACGGAAAGGATCCCAAAATCAACGGTGGGAACGGGCCTCCCACCCGCCTCGCCGTCGAGGTGCTCCGACGACGTCATGACTGGAGTAGTTTTCCGGCTATCTCATGTGGAGCTATCTGGAGCGGTGGAGCAGCGATCCAAGGAGTGGAGAAGCTTGAGGAGGACCAGAGAAGGAGGAGAGAGGGCTCGGGGGTCCAGGAGACTCTCTAGATTGCCCCCCCCACCTCTGTCGCCCGAGTGTGGCGACGGCGGGGCACGGTGGAGTTCCGCTAGCCAAGGGATCACTCTGGATCCCTTGGAAGCACTCTAGGAAGAGGAGGAGAGGCTAGAGGATCAAAAAATCTAACAATTAAGCAAGCTCAGAGGAGCGTACCTGCTTGAAAACGCCTCGTCGGAGCTCTACGACGACTGCTTCCCTTCTCCACGACGGCACTGGCTCTGGAATTCTCTGGAGCACTCCTTCCTCTCTCGCGTGGTGAAAAAGATCCCTGAACCATTGCCTTCCTCCTCCTTATATAGGCGACGGAACCCAACAACTCCTCGTAACAGAATGCCCCCCACTTTTCGACAACCAACGATCTACTAACTAAATTACTAGCTGATCCGACACACCTTCTAACAGAATCCTAACTACTGTCCCCCAGTTGCCCCCTTGGTCGCTGACAAGAATGAACGGCGATCCAGGCTCGCCAGCGGCTGATCCAATGGCTGGCTGATGTTCCGGTGGCTTGCTGGATCAGATGGACTGAAGTGCTGAGCTCAGTGTAGAAAGGTGGCTGAACTGAAATCGCGAGGAGTTATATGTATAGAAATCGAATTCAATGGGGAAGGAAGAAAAATGAGTGAAATATTTGAATATCTAGGTAGGAAAACTTTGGTAAATGAAGGGGAAAAAATGAATATGGTATTGGGTTTAATTTTGGAAGAAGAGGAAGAAATAGGTTTGATTTTGGTGAAAATACAAATAGGAAAAAATGTGGGTTGAGCCATTGTGGGCCTTTGTGGGCTTCATGGGCCTCCATGGGCCTATGTGGGCCTTGTGGGCCCCGATGGCCCCAAATGGGTTTAGGTGGGCGCAAGACAAGTTGAAGAGTTTTAAAAGAGTTAAATGGGCCTAAATTGGTCTTGTGGGCCCATGTGAGCTCAATTAGGGTTTAATGGGCCTATGTGGGCCTTCATGGGCCTAAGTGGGCTTCCATGAATTAAATGGGTCAAATTAAGGTTAAAGCTTAGCCACCACATCTCCATCCTGCAAAATCAGAAAATTAGGGTGTCTACACCATGCGTAACCAGAATCCTTACCCTTTCTCTGGCCCGCATTCATTTGTGCATTATATCCATTAGGTACGGAGCACACATGTTTTTTTTTGCATCTTGTTTGCTTCATGGTTTTCCTGTATATTTGGTTTTCCTCGTCTTTCCATTAAAAGACTAGGTGGCGACTCCTTTCCTTATCCGTTCTCATCTTTCCTTGGTGTCTCCGAGTCTAGTCTTCTTGTCCGAATTCACCATCTTCGTCGTGACCATATCGGGTCTCCTCGAGTGCTTTCACGCACTTGGTAGGGGAGAGCTGTGCTAGGCTCCACTGGCATGGTCACAGGAACTGGTGACTCCGCTAGGGATAACCAAATTCTAACTTTCATTCTAGTTTCCTTACCTGTCTTTGGTCTATTTATTATACATTCTGCTTGCTTGCTTATTCTGTCAGCTTGTAAATATTAGACTGAGCATGCCTTTTTGTGTCTTTTTACACTGTTGCTATGCCACCACACATGCACATGACTTAATTCATGCTTTTGTCAATACTTGCTTTTATACACCTACTTGTGAGCACTACACTAGCACATGCCATGTTCATGCCTTTTGCTTGTTGTTTGACTTTTTGGATGCCATGATTGTGTGTTTTTTCCTTTTATTTGAATTTGCCATGATTAGGAGAGTAGAGACATGTTTGCCTCCCTATCTGGTTAAAATAAAACATACAAACTCAGATGAACAAGTAATAAGGCATAACTAGAGACAAATGCTCATAAATCCCTATAGTTTAATAAAACGCAAGTAAAAGACACAAAATCATATCGCATGATTGATCATATAGGGCATGCATTTTGTCTTCTCGGTCATGCACAATTTACAATGGACAATTCTAGTAGCCCGTTTTATAACTTTGGCGCTGGACGTGTTGCTAGTTTGTCCCCCCTTGTTTGGGGTCGTGTCAGTGCTAGTAGAGGGTACAGCTCCGTGCTACTGCAGGAGACGAGGCCACCAACGCACCACCCGTTCACTACCTACGCTTCGGCCAGGATTTAGAACGGGAGCCTACTTTTCTGACCAGAGTCAAAACCCAAGCCCATGAGTGCGTCCCACATGGTCAACCCCATGAGGGACATGCATGGTGAGAGAGAGCATGTTTGTAGCCTTCATGTGCACGTGTGCCATTCATGCCACCCTAATAAACAATTGCATAGCTAACTTACTTCTTTTGTTGTCTTGTCTTCATTTTTTCATTGACACATTAGGTTCTTTTCCTTTGTCAGGTATAGAGTTTTGTGTGCGAGTTCCTAGGTCTGAGCCTGGGAGTTCCTTTCTGTGACCTCGGTCCTAAGGCACTGTTCTCGACTATCTTCTCTCGAGCTATTCGTCACCTCCGACGATAGCTCCTCATAGGCGTCATCCTCTCGCTTGCAATCGCAGCCCCATCCTTACCTGTTCGTGGACTGTTATGGCCCAGCGAGCGTTTGAGACCTTTTCACCAACTTCTTTGAAGGGGATCCTTGTTTCTGCCCCTCCTCCCTCTTTTACTTTCTCATCAGTCATTCCATCTTCACTCTGTGATAGCCATTTTCAGGCACCCGGAGTTCCTTGTCCGCCAGTTTCGGGACACTAGCAGACCTTTAGTGGTCTGGAGTCCACGACTGAGGCGGTTACCATGACTACCACCGGGGCATCTGATCTGATGATGCCCAGTCCTACAGTTGACCCCCTTCCACTTGACACTCAGCTGGCTGCGATTGCCTCATCAATAGGAATTCGACCCGCAGCATCCTTGAACTTCCTGCCCCCTATGACATCCCTACTGCTTGCTCTTCCAGCCCTCGGTACTGCTACCGATGGTTCTATCACCGTACAATCTCAGCAACTTCTAGACTTTGCGCAGAAGTTGCAAAACATGGCCTTCTCTTTAGATCCCACTCTGACTGCGCATGTCTGTCCTGTTCCCGAGGATCCTACTCCACCTGCTCAGGCACTTCACGTTGCACCAGTCGCACCACCACTGCAGTCGTCGCCACAGCTTCCCGTTGTCCCGACGACGGGCGTTGCTACTCTGCCAATAGCATCACTACCACAGCATGTTCCTCCCTCTACTGGTGGTCCGCCTTTTGGGCTGGCGGGAGTACACCGGCCTATGAACCCGACCATACCGGTTCAACAGCTATTGCTCCCACATACAACAACACGTCCCACACAGCATAACATCTTTATACCCTTGCATCAAGTACAAGCTTCAACATGCACACCATCACAAAATAGCGTACATGCACGGGTATGCTAGTCATCACGCCACGGACCAGGTAGCGAGATGATCGATCTGGAGGAGCACATAGGTGCTATAGATACAGCGTACGTGAGACCCGCCCAAGCTGCACACTCAATGTCAGCAGCAACTCCCAATGCACTTTTGCCAGGATGAATGACCTGGAAAAAGCTCTACGTCAAGTGCAGGGTGGGGACTGCCAGTCTTTCTCCTACCAGGACCTCTGCTATTTCCCAGAGGCGGTACTCCCACCAAACTTCCACATCCCGAAATTTGAGAAATATAACAGGAAAGGCTGCCCAATTTCACATCTACGGGCGTACTGTGGCGATCTCTTTCAACTACAAGCTGACAAGAGGCTTCTCATTCGCCTCTTCCAGAAAAGTCTCACAGGTCTAACTTTAAAATGGTTCACATCGCTGGAAATGTCCACCATAAGGACCTGGAATGATCTAAGCCAAGCTTTTCTGGAGCAGTAATCTTTTAACCTCGACATGGTCTCAAAGCGTGAGGACCTGGTCGCCACCAGGCAGAAGCCCCACGAGCCGTCCAGGGAGTTTGTCAAAATAATAATTCAAGGGGCACAACCAGCCACTGGGGCTCTGCTAAGCATCCAGCCTATTACCACCTTTGCATCCCTGATCAAAGTTGGCACCCGTGTTGAGAGCTCACTAAATAGCGAAAGTTTCCCTACGTTAACAGCATTCGTAAAGCAGACTACAGCTTCAGGCGGAACCAGCAACAACAACGGTGGCAACAACGGATCCAACACTGGCTACGGTCGGAAGAAGGATTTTGCTAGGAGCTCCTGTTATGCCTGCCAACGTGGTGAGCTCGCCAGCTCGGAATCAGGTTGTTTACTCCCCTGCACCTAGAGCACCACGCACAACACAAATCACCACCACCGCCGAGCCAATATACCAGCCCGCACCGGCAAGGCAAGGGCACTACCAGGGATCAAGACGGCTCCCATGATCTCAGAGAGATTATACTCCTCTGGTCGAGCCACTGAGTGTCATATTTCCCTAGGTAGAGCCACTACTGAAGCTTCCGGAAATCCGCCCACCACCGAACCCATTTTTGCGGTGGTATAAGGCGGATCTATATTACAGTTACCATAGAGCCGCAGGGCACTCTACGGATAACTGCTTCACACTCCGAGGAACAATTCAGGACTTAATTGACCAGAAGGTCATTGCTATTAACACACAGGAGGCAGAGTCTAGGCCCGCTGCACAGACACCACATTCATCTGCATCCACATCTAACAACATAGTTAGCTGGCCTTTGCCTGAGGTTGCGCCCGGAACCTCGGGAGTTTGTTTACTTTCTTCGGATGAGGTTGAACCTTTTGATCCTTCTCTTCATCCATGATGTTTCAGAACTGTTCTCCTTTCAGCTGAGTCAATCTTTCATAGAAACTTTCAATTCTGCCATCAATATGATCCAGTTAACTACCCGATCGAGGCGTACGGCTACCAGACCTACTATGCAGTCCGCCCCACCAACAATTAGCCTATTAGCAAAACCGAGGCATGACCTAGCCCACCAAGCGCCAAGACCTACTCCACAAGTTTCAGTCCTAGTGGAGCCAAGGACCCATGCTCCTGTGGTCATCAATTTGACACAGGACACCCACCGCATGCCTTATAGTTATACCGCAGAAATGTGTGCTGAGGTAACACAGTCGGGAAGGGTATACAAGGCCTCGGCTCCAGCAAACAAAACCAGTCAGCCTGTGACTTCATCCTCCCAAGCAAAAAACCATATTCCCAATCCAATTCCTGAAGAGACAGTCACAAGAGCTAACCCCACTGCCAAAGTTGACCCACCGGTAGCCGACATCACTGCCCAGCTAAAAAAGGTCAAAGCAGACATCTCCATCTGGGACTTAATCCATACTTCGGTCGAACATAGAGAGGCATTTCTCTGAGTTTTTCAAGCCGCCTATGTTTCCTCAACCATACAACCATCGGCCTTGGAGAACATGGTAGGGATGATAGCCGCGCCAAAGGTCATTTCTTTTTCTAGTTCCGAGCTTCCTCTAGTAGGGACTAATCATAACTAATCCCTATTCATCACGGTGCAATACCAAAATTTCTGCGTTCCTCTCACTTTGGTCGATAATGGTGCCGATCTGAACGTCTGCCCCTTGCGAACCGCAAGTCAGGTCAGCTTTAAATCGAAGGACGTTACTCCTACAGTGAAAGGAATGACGGCTTTCGACAACACGCACCATGATGCCTTAGGGATCTTGATCATTCCCTTAATCATTGGTCCTACTCGTTTTGAGGTCAAATTCTATGTTGTTGACCTCGAGTCGTCTTTCAATCTTCTGCTTGGGCGCCCTTGGCTCCACAAGCATCAGGTTATCCCCTCAACCCTTCACCGTTTGATTAAGTTCCGCTGGAACAACGACATTGTTGTTGTAATGGCGGAAAACCTTGAGAAGGAGAGGGTTGAGGCAGTCTCTTCAGTGTCCCTCCATACTGTCCATTTTGAATCTAAACCTTTTGATGTGCTCTACCGTATTGACTGTTTTGAACCGGTCAATTTTATTCTGATTCTCGAGCGTGCTAGTCATTTGACCGCTTTTGGTAACCCCTTTTTGATGGTCGAGAATCTATGTCAGAGATGGGGATATGAGAAGGGAGCACCTCTCGGGCAGAATGGCCAAGGAATCGCCAAACCAATTGTCGTAGGGAGAAGACGTGAATTTGAAGGACTGGGATACGAGCAGAAGCCACAAGATGGATATGCGAAGCGTCATAAGTTCCAAAAGCTCGTTATTCCGCAAGATTTAAATAATTTTGTCAATGCGGGATTGCTGGATCCCAATCAGAGTTTGATGCTTGCAGAACCTGAGCCAGACAAACCGGTTGGTGGGCCCGAGTGGGTATGCGTAGAGGATTACTATTCGGAGGAGGAAGTGATGGACTTTGGAAAGGGTTCAACATCATCCATGTCCCTGGGGATAGCTATGCTAGTGTTGCCGCCTCCGGAGTCAGTGGAGGGTCTGTCTAACAATCCAGTTGCAATATGGGCTTTAGCGAGGGTAGAATTAGCAATAGCAGCTTCAGAGCGACAGTCAGTTTTGAAGGGTTGCAGCCAAGGCAGTCGGAATCAGTGCCTGAGGTGTTGAGAACTACCAGCACATATTATGTAGATTTCGCTTCCGATGAAGAGGAAGGAGATACCGTGGTAGCTCAGGTGGATAACATGCTCAGTGATCTGGAAGTTCTATTTCAAGAGCAGTTATCAGTACTGGTTGACGATGCGCAAAATGAGCTTAGGCGCAAGAAAGGAAAGGCAATAATGATCGAGGACACAGAGGAGCAGACCGTTGCACAGTGTTAGTCTGTTATTATGACCCTGGAGGAGAATAAATTTTTAAACGCTAGACCAAAGGAGTTCATCTCCTATTAGCCGGGAGGCAGGTCTAGGTGGTACTATCAGACCTGGCCCCACTTGAGCAGTGGGGTCTGAAAAAAAAAGGTCCTGAGTTAGGCTCAGGAGGGAACTCGGGCGGCAGCACTCACATCAGTCAGACAAAGGACAACTGCCCACCTGTTGCACATGTTGTACAGAGATAGCATGATAATAAAAGCTTTTTTTTGCCAGAAGTAAAACAGTCAGACACGGGTTCGGAAATAGCAGAACCAGAAATCATTAGGGGTGCATATAAGAAAACTAGAGTTACAGTGACCATTCTAAAGCAATATCAAGGGCAGAATACTGAGAAAGTGTGCACCTTTAAAGACAGACCCGTTGTGCCAGTAAGAAGTTCTTCCTGAGCTCATTGCATATGGAGAAGAGGAAGATGCAAAGGTGGAAGAGGAAAGCCATGATGCGCTGGAATTCAAGCCTTACGATGACGATCCCGAAGGCCCAAACCTGCATGTAGAAGAAGAGACAGAGACTGTGAATATTGGCACTAATGAAGATGTCAGAGAAGTGCGGATAAGCGCCAAACTCCCAGCACAAGCCAAAGCAGAACTTGTTGAGCTTCTCCGAGAATATGCAGATATCTTTGCCTAGAGTTACGATGACATGGTTGGACTGGACGTCGAGGTAGTGGTACATACCCTACCACTTAAGCCTGATGTCAAGCCAGTCAAACAAAAACTGCGTAGATGGCGAACATAGTGGCTCTTGAAGTTGAAGGAGGAAATAATGAAGCAGCACAAAGTTAACTTCCTGAAGGTCGTCCTGTACCCGGAATGGTTAGCGAATGTGGTTCCGGTACCCAAGAAGGATGGTCGGGTTCAAATGTGTATTAATTACAGAGACCTAAACAAGGCCAGCCCGAAGGATGATTTTCCACTCCCACACATTGATGTGTTAGTAGATAATACTGCAAGACACAAAATGTTGTCATTCATGGATGGATTTTCAGGATACAATCAAATCCAAATGGCAAAAGAGGATATGGAGAAAACGTCCTTTATTACTCCATGGGGAGTGTTTTGCTACAGAGTTATGGCCATTGGGCTCAAGAATGCTGGGGCCACATATCAGAGGGCAATGACAGCTTTATTCCACGATCTCATGCACCAAGACATCGAGGTTTACGTGGATGATATGATTGTTAAGTCGAAAGAGCCTGAAGAACACATTGCTTGTCTGAGGAAGCTCTTTAACCGCCTGAGAAGGTATAAGCTGCGATTGCACCCCAACAAATGTATATTTGATGTGTCATCAGGCAAGCTGCTGGGGTACATCATTAGCGAAAGGGGAATTAAGGTAGATCCGAGCAAGGCTAAAGCCATCATTGATATGCCTCCCCCCACAACAGAGAAAGAAGTCCGAGGGTTGCTAGGGCGGTTGTAGTATATCAACCGATTCATTGCTCAGTTAACATCGATTTGCGAGCCAATCATTAAGCTCCTGAGGAAGAACGCGCAGATTCGTTGGAGTGAGGAGTGGCAAGAAGCATTTGACAAAATCAAGAAACTCTTGGCAAGACCACCAGTCTAAGTTCCTCCGACACCAGGACATCCTCTGTTGCTCTACTTGTCAGTGACACAGCATTCAATGGGCACAGTCTTAGGTCAGCATGATGAAACAGGTCGCAAGGAGAGGGCCATTTATTACCTGAGCAAAAAATTCAATGATTGCAAAGTTAAGTACACTGCAATCAAGAAAGTTTGCTTGTCCCTCGTCTGGGCCACATAGCGCTTAATGCACTATATGATGGCATATCCAGTTCTATTATTGTGCCGACATGATCCAATGAAGTACTTGTTTCAGAAGCCAGCACTGGTGGGTAGATGTGTCAAGTGGCAAGTACTTTTATCTCAATTTGACATCACTTTTGTCACTCAGAAGTCGATGATGGGACAGGTCGTGGCAGATCACTTAGCAGACTTACCATTGCCAGAGTACCAACCCTTGCAGACTCAGTTTCCTGATGAGGATATATTGTTCACCATGGAGGAGAAGAGCCAGTAATCCCTTGAGATAAAGATCAGTGGCAGCTTTACTTTGATGACGTAGTTAACAGGAGAGGCATGGGTATCGGTGCAGTGCTGGAAACTCCACAGGGACAAATGATCCCGCTTGCTCGAAAGTTAACCTTTGTATGCACCAATAATGTGGCGGAGTATGAGTTATGTATTCTCGGCTTGCAGGCAGTGTTAGAACATGGTACGCAGAAATTACATGTGCATGGTGATGCCATGTTGGTTATCTCTCAAGTTAATGGCAACTGGAGAACCAAAGACCTAAAGTTGGTTCCATACCACAATCATCTCTTGAAGCTGATGGCTAAGTTTGAGGAGATACACTTTTCCTTTATGAACAGGGCCAAGAATGCTTACGCATATGCACTGGCCACTCTTGCATCCTAGTTGACCATACCAGAGGATGGCCCAGTGAAAGTGTCAGTAACCTGCACAGATCAGCCGGCACACTGCATGAGCATAGAAGAAGTGGATTCCACAGCAGAGCTCCCCTGGTATCAAGACATCAGAGCTTACCTGGAAACCGGGAGTCATCATCCAGATGCATCAGCAGCAGATAGAAAGACCATGGTCCGACTGGCCTCAAAATATGTGCTCGGAGCGGGTCACTTGTACAGGAGGTCTTACAATCAGATGCTTCTGCGCTATCTTGATAAAAAGGAGGTCGATACAGTAATGTTGCAAGTGCATGTCGGGACATGCGGGCCTCACATGAACGAAGTATTATTGGCCAAGAAAATAATGCTACAAGGTTATTTCTGGTCAACCATGGAGACGGACTGCTGTCAATTTGTGCGAAGATGTCGTAATTGTCAAGTCCATGGCAATTTTATTCATGCACCACTGCAGCAACTCCATAGCATGTCGTCACCCTGGCCTTTCTCCACATGGGGAATAGACGTCATAGAAGCTATCCACCCAACAGCTTCCAATGGACATCAGTACATTTTAGTAGCAATTGATTATTTTACAAAATGGGTGGAGACAACTTCTCATAAGATAGTGACCGCCTCCGTGACAGAAAAGTTCATCAGAAACAACATTATCACCCGGTACGGGGTCCTACATTCCATCATTTCCTATAATGGGACAAACTTCACAACCAAAAAGGTTGAGGATCTCCTACAGGAGTTCCATATCAGGCATCACAAATCCTCTCCATACCGTCCTCAAACGAACGGAGCGGTAGAATCCGCCAATAAGAATCTAACTAAGATTCTTAAAAAGATGGCGGAGACACACAAAGACTGGCATGACAAGCTCCCGTACGCTCTGTGGGCTTATAGAACATCAGTCCGGACCTCAACAGGGGCGACTCCATATTCTCTGGTGTATGGTATGGAAGCAATCTTACCAATATAAGTGGAGATACCATCGCTTAGTGTCCTGAAAGAAGCAGAGCTGGAAGAGGCGGAGTGAATTGAGGACCGCTTAATTCAATTGAACTTGATAGATGATCATCAATTGCAAGCTATGCATCATGCACAATGCTATCAGAAGTGCATGGCCAAAGCTTATCAAAAGAAGGTCCGACCAAGAAGCTTTTTGCCAGGGGACTTGGTCTTGAGAGCAATACATCTCCCTGATAGTCGCGACAAGTTCAGGCCCAACTGGCGTGGGCCATTCGTGGTCAAGCAAGTCTACTCCAGAGGGGCTGTCATCCTTGAAAACATGGACTGCATTGAACAGTCAAAGCCAGTCAATTCATACTACCTGAAAAAGTATTATCAGTGATCATAAACAGTGTGTCCTCACTCTGCGACACTAGCACCTCCCTTCATGCATACATGAATTCATGTTCTTTCTACGTCCATGTAGCTCTACATCACAGCATATACTAATCCCATTCAGTATATGCATATATAGGCCGATGTATGCTTGCATCAGCACATGCATGGATCTTAGCCAGGTGATGATAAGCGGAAAGTCTGCCGATGTTGGGAATGTGTAGCACCTCCTTAGGTAGATACTATTCAGGAACCTAGGGAGTGAGGGAGCCACCTTTCATTGTGAATTGGGCGAAGTATCCAAGCCGCTCGAGGACCCTGCACCTCCCAGAGTGAGATAAAATGTTAGGGGTGAGAATGAGAGTGAGAAATAAAACAAAAATATATATCTGTACAAGGGCATAAAAGAAAAGGAAGACAAAAGTCGCAGATAGAAGTCAACCCTAAAGAGAGAGGCATAACGGGTAGCTCTGTCCCCCCAATTTATCTTGGAGAGGAGTCGAAGTGAATACCTGGAAGACATATTCCAAAAGGGCCTAGCCAACCCTTTAAACAACAGCAGCCCCTCACCATAAACCCGGTACCTATTACCTCCAAGCTAGGGATAGGGCGAACCCACATGCCTATGAAGGAGAAAGAACAAAGAACGAATAAAGTAAAAAGCAGGGGTATGGTCCAGTGTGGTCTGGAATGGAGCCCAAGACATAGTGTCGCATTTCCAGAGAGCCACCCAAAAAACAAGGGCTTAGATAGAGTGTAACCATGCCGGCGAGGAGATTCCGCAAAAGGATGCGAAATCGGTCGGCAAAAATCACGTCGAAAAAGCAAAATAAAATGCAAATACAGGAGTCGCCACCTAGTCTATTATGGAAGACGAGGAAAACCATAAACATGAAAAA
>JAMKQA010037373.1:0-15903 GCA_024699735.1 Posidonia australis | reverse complement strand
CCTTTTTGTGTGTTGTTTTTGGTTTTCCTCGTCTTTCCGTTAAAAGACTAGGTGGCGACTCCTTTCTTTTTCCTTTCTTCTCTTTTCCTTGCGCATTTTGCCAGTCGAGGCATGGCTGTGATCCGCCTTCTCCCTTATGGGTCGGCATGGTCACAAGTAGCAGGATAGCCGCCACTCAATATCACCCATTGTACATAGTAAAGAAAATCCCAAAAAAATGGAAAAAATTGAAAATCCAAAAAAAAATCAGAAAAGCAAAAAAACCCAAAAAAATTGGGAAAACCAGAAAATCCAAAAAAGATAGAGGAGCATTATACCATGCTGGCTTCTCCCATGGTGGTAGTGGTCGCACATTGCAAATATAGAAACACTAGAGTTAATGTGACCACCGTGAGATGTCATTAAGAATAGGAGGTAGAAGACGCTGCCACCTTTTAGATTATATTCCCAACCTTCCCAAAGGAAATCCTAGCAGAACTTATAGCATACGGAGATGAGGATGATCCAAACAACGAAGACTACGATGCCGCACTAGAGCCCTAGTTTTATGATAACGATCCAAAAGGCAAGAATCTACATATGGAGGAGGAAACTGAGGTATTTAACATTGGGACAACCGAAGATGTCAAGGAGGTACACATCAGCACCCAACTTTCACCACAAACCAAATTAGAATTCACAGCGTTTCTAAAGGAATATGTTGATGTCCTAGCTTGGAGTTACGCCTATATGGTAGGCCTAGATGTCAAAGTGGTGGTGCACATGCTACCATTGAAGCCTAACGTTAAGCCAGTCAAGCAGAAACTCAGAAGATGGTGACCTCAATGGCACCTAAAACTTAAAGAAAAAATCATGAAGCAGCATACAGTGAACTTCCTCAAGGTCGTCTAGTACCCAGAGAGGCAAGCCAATGTTGTTCCAGTACCAAATAAAGTTGGGAAGGTCCGCATGTGCATAGACTATCGAGACCTCAATAAGGCGAGCCCTAAAGACGACTTCTCACTTCCTCACATCGATGTCTTGGTTGACAACACAACAGAGCATAAAATGTTATCATTCATGGACGAATTCTCAGGATACAATTAGATCAGAATGGCAGAAGAGGATATGGAAAATACCTCTTTCATCACTGCCTAGGGAGTCTTCTACTACAGGGTAATGCCATTTGGACTCAAGCACATAGGCACAACTTATCAGAGAGCCATGACGGCACTATTTCATGACCTCATGCATCAAGAAATCGAGGTATACGTGGATGACATGATCGCCAAGTCTATGGAGCCTGAGGACCATCTCTCCTACCTAAGAAAGTTGTTTGACTGTCTGAGGAAGTATAAACTCTGTCTCAACCCTAATAAATGTGCATTCGGGGTATCTTTCGGGAAGCTCCTCGGCTACATCATCAGTCAGAGAGGAATAGAGGTGGATCCACATAAAGCTAGGGCCATTATCGACATGCCACCCCCTACTAATGAAAAGGAGGTCTGAGGATTATTGGGGCGATTGCAGTATATCAATAGGTTCATAGCGCAACTCACCCGAATTTGTGAGCCGATCTTCAAGCTCCTCATGAAAAATGCACAAACTCAGTGGAACGACGAATGCCAAGGCACGTTTGACAAGATCAAGTAGCTTTTGACAGAACCTCTAGTATTAGTTCCCCCAACGTTGGGACAGTCTTTGCTCTTATATCTCTCAACTACGTAGCATTCTGTGGGAGCAGTTCTGGGGCAACATGATGAGTCATGGTGCAGGGAAAGGGAAATCTACTATCTGAGCAAGAAGTTCAATGACTGCAAGGTCAAGTACAGTATCATAGAGAAAGTCTACTTATCCTTAGTGTGGGCCACCCAGCGACTCAAGCACTACATGATGGCTTACCAAGTACTACTATTGTGTCGCCATGATCCTCTGAAGTATCTGTTCTAGAAGCTAGCACTAGTAGGTAGATGTGTTAAGTGGTAGATCTTGTTATCCCAATATGACATCACTTTTGTCATGCAAAAGTCAGTAAGAGGAGAAATATGGTAGATCATCTAGCTTACTTACCACTACCTGAATACTAGCCATTGCAGACACAGTTCCCTGATGAAGATATCTTATTTGCTATGGGGAACGAAAAGCCTGATAGCCCTGAAGATGAGCTACAGTGGCACTTATACTTTGATGGAGTCGTCAACAAAAAGGGCAGAGGGATAGGTGTGGTGCTGTCAACACCGCAGGGACAATTGACTCCGTTCACCAAGAAGTTGACCTTTGAATGCACTAACAATGAGGCAGAAGATGAGGCATGCATCTTGGGTTTACAACTAGCACTTAAGCATGGTGCACAAAAGCTGCAAGTACATGGTGATGTAATGCTGGTCATCTTACAAATCAATTGTGACTGGAGGACCAAGGACCTAAAGGTTGTGCCATACCATGAATCCCTGCTAAAGCTCATCAAAGAATTCAAGGACATCTGGTTCTCTTTCATGAACAGGGAGAGGAACGCTTCTTACAAGAACCTCGATTGACAACTTTATAAAGTGGGTAGGAGCAACTTCTTACAAGACTTTCATCGCTACAGCAACAAAAAAGTTAACCAGAAACAACATCATAGCACAGTACGGAGTCCCACACGCCATCATCTCAGACAATGGAAAGAACTTTATTGCCAAAAGAATCGAAGACTATCTATAGAGTTTCAAGGTCAAGCATCATAGATTTTCCCCTTACCGGCCACAAATGAATGGTGCAGTCAAGTCTGCAAATAAAAACCTCACCAAGATTTTTAAAAGATGGCAATGACTCACAAAGATTGGTATGAGAATCTCCCCTACGCATTGTGAGCATATAGACTGTCAGTCCGAACTTCCATAGGGGGCAACACCATACTCATTGGTGTACGACATGGAGGTAGTTCTCCCTATCGAGGGAGATCCCATCGCTAAGAATCCTTAAAGAAGCCAAGCTCGAGGAAGGAGAATGGGTAGAAGAACGCTATGTCCAAGTGAACCTCATAGATGAGCACAGACTACCAGCCATGCACCACGCTCAATGCTATCATAGGAGAATGGCAAGGTCCTACTAGAAGAAAGTCCAGCCTAAGAGTTTTGCACCAGGCGACTTAGTATTGCGAGAAATTCACCTCCCTAACGTTGGTGGAAAGTTCAGGCCCAATTGGCATGGCCCATATGTCATCAAGAGAATCTACTCTAGGGGTGCAACAATCCTAGAGGAGATGGACTACATGGAGCAATCAAAGTTGGTCAATGTGTGCTACCTGACGGAATACTACTAGTGATGGGGAGTCGTATCCTTGCCTTGCAAAGCCATCATTCACCACCATTACACGCATCACCACACACTCTACATACCTACACTCTCGTCTCGACATTCATGCATTCTACATTACATTTGCATCTGTGTTTTGTTTTAACATTCATCCTTTGCATTTCAATAAATAAATGCACGCATAAGTATGAGCATCTCTAGCATTAACATAATCATAGGCCGATGATGAAAACCATGGAAAGCTAGGTTGCCTAGGAAAGGGTTGTTCTCCACAGCTGACACTACTTGAGTTTCCTAGACAAGTGACGGAGCCACCATCCATTGGAAACAATGCCAAGTAACCAAACCCCCTAATGGACATACACCTCTAGGGGGAGATTAAATGTTAAGGTGAGAGCGAGAGGGTGAGCGAAGAATATATATATATATATATATATATATATATATATATATGCGTAAGGTCATCAAAATTAATTGGAAGATAGAAGACGTAGAAAGAAGCTAGTCCTAAAGAGAGAGGCGAATAGAGTAGGTCTACCATTGCCATATACCTTGGGGAGGAGTTGCAGTACGTATCTAGAGAGTCCACACAGCTAAAAGGGACTAATCACCCCTTCCCCTCAAAATCAAGCAACCTCAGCCACCACCTAGATACCCATTACCCTTGAGCAAAGGGAAGAGCGAATCTACAAGCCTATGAGGGAGTAAAAGAAAAGAGTACCATGAAAGAGTAGGTGTAGGACCAAAGGGAGGTTTCCATACAAAATAGTGTTCCCTACATCACCAATAAACCACAACTTTGCCCATTCCAGAGTGCCACTGAGAAATTAAGACAATGTCCGATGAGTCAAGAGCATACCCCTCCTTCACGGCAAACATTGAAAGCTTTCCTGGCATTGAGGGCAAATAAAAAATAAGAAAAAGCATCAGTATGCATATACAAGCATAGTTAGTCATCTCTTTCGCATTAGACTTTGCAAGGATTCACATAGCCTTCAACTAGGGGCATGTTAGCCGTCTTATGGTTGGAGCATCCCACATTCCACCAGGGCCTTGTCAGTTGCTCTTGTTCGAATGTCATCAAGATAGTATTTCGACCAGGAACTTGTCAGGCATTCTCTGGGTCCAAATCTTTTAGCTTGTCACCCTGAACCAGGGGCATGTCAGCTGCCCTTTGGCCAACCCGCAGCAAATTCCACTACTACTGGAAATTACAGTGATGCCCCTGCCATGGTGCCAAAAGCATTTTGAGCCCCGTCTACCTACCAAAGACTCCCAAACACCGTGTGATAGTCTTTGAGACTGCTCATTGCAACATGATCAACCACAAACAGAATTCAATGCGCTCTGCTAGAAAACTACAGATTTGCAGCTACCATGCCAAAGACATGATAGGTCTCTAGAAGAAGCCAGGGCTGGATCAGCCACAATAATCGCTCTCATCAATCTCCCATTTCTTTGTTGGTTCGACAAGTCTGATAACTTGTCAGCTCTTCCCTTTCTTTGCCAGCCTAGCAAGTTCGATAACTTGTCATCTCTTTCCTTTCTTTGTTGGCTTGGTAAGTCCGATAACTTATTAGCTCTCCCCTTTCTTTGTCGGCCCGATAAGTTAGATAACTTGTTAGTTCTTACCTTTCTTTATCGACTCGATAAGTCCAATAACTTGTCAGCTCTCTCCTTTCTTTGTTGGCCTGGCAAGTCTGATAAATTGTCAACTCTCCTATTTCTTTGTCAACCCGGCAAGTCCGATAACTTGTTAGCTCTCCCATTACTTTGTCGGCTCAGAAAGTCTAATAACTTGTCAGCTCTCCAATTTCTTTGTCTGGCTAGCAAGTTCGATAACATGTCAGCTCTCCCATTTATTTGTTGGCCCAACAAGTTTGATAATTTGTCAACTCCCCCATTTCATTGTCGGCCCGGCAAGTACAATAACTTGTCAGCTCTTCCGTTTCTTTGTCGGCCCGACAAGTTCGATAACTTGTTAGTACTCTCATTTCTTTATTGGCTCGACAAGTCTGATAAGTTGTCAGCTCGCCCATATCTTTGCCGGCCTGGCAAGTCCGATAACTTGTCAGCTCTTCCATTTCTTTGTCGACCAGGTAAGTCCGATAACTTGTTAGCTCTCCCATTTCTTTGTCGGCCCAACAAGTCCAATAACTTGTCAGATCTCCCATTTCTTTGTTAGTCTAGCAAGTTTGATAACTTGTTAGCTCTTCCATTTCTTCGTTGGCTTCGCAAGTCTGATAACTTGCCAGCTCCCTCATTTCTTTGTTGGCACAACAAATCCAATAACTTGTCAGGTCTCTCATTTCTTTGTCTGCCCGACAAGTCCGATAACTTGTCAGCTCTCCCATTTCCTTATCAGCCTGACAAGTCCGATAAATTATTAGCTCTCCCATTTCTTTGTCTGCCCGACAAGTCTGATAACTTACCAGCTCTCCCATTTCTTTGTTGGCCTGATAAGTCTGATAACATGTTGTCCTAGTAAGTCAGATAACTTGATGGCTCTCCCATTTCTTTGTCGGCCCGACAAGTCCAATAACTTGTCAACTCTCCCATTTCTTTGCCGGCCCGATAAGTTCAATAACTTGTCATCTCTTCCATTTCTTTGTTGGCTTGACAAGTCCGATAACTTGTCAGCTCTCCCATTTCTTTGTCGGCTTGGCAAATCCGATAACTTATCAGCTCTCCCATTTCTTTGTCAGCTAGACAAGTCCGATAACTTACCAGCTCTCTCTTTTCTTTGTCAGCCCGGCAAGTCCAATAACTTGTTAGCTCTCCCATTTCTTTGTCGGCCCGGCAAGTCCGATAACTTGTTAGCTCTCCCATTTCTTTGTCGGTCTGGCAAGTCTGATAACTTGTTAGCTCTTCCATTTCTTTGTTGGCTTGGCAAGTCTGATAACTTGCCAACTCCCTCATTTCTTTGTCGGCCTGACAAATCCAATAACTTGTCAGCTCTCCCATTTCATTCTCGGCCCGACAAGTTCGATAACTTGTCTACTCTCCCATTTCCTTATCAACCCGACAAGTTCGATAACTTATCAGCTCTCCAATTTCTTTGTCTACCCGACAAGTTTGATAACTTAGCAACTCTCCCATTTCATTGTTGACCCGATAAGTTCGATAACTTGTTGGCCTGGTAAGTTAGATAACTCGTTGGCTCTCCCATTTCTTTGTCGGCTCGACAAGTTCGATAACTTGTCAACTCTCCCATTTTTTTATCGGCTCGGTAAGTTCAATAACTTGTCAGCTCTTCCATTTCTTTGTCGTCTAGACAAGTCCGATAACTTGTTAGCTCTCCCATTTCTTAGTTGGCCTGGCAAATCCGATAACTTATCAGCTCTCCCATTTCTTTGTCGGGTAGGCAAGTTCGATAACTTGCCAGTTCTCCCTTTTCTTTGTCAGCCTGACATGTCTGATAACTTGTCAACTCTCCCATTTCTTTGTTGGCCCGATAAGTACGATAACTTGTCAACTCTCCCATTTCTTTGTCGGCTCGGTATGTCCGATAACTTGTCAGCTCTCCCATTTCTTTGTCTATCTGGCAAGTCTGATAACTTGTCAGCTCTCCCATTTCCTTGTCGACCCGGCAAGTCCAATAACTTGTTAACTCTTCCATTTCTTTGTCGGCCCAACAAGTCTAATTACTTGTCAGCTCTCCTATTTCTTTGTTGGCCCGACAAGTCTGATAACTTGTCCACTCTCCCAGTTCCCTGTCGGCCCGGTTAGTCCGATAACTTGTCAGCTCTCCAAGTTATTTGTCGGCATGACAAGTCTAATAACTTGTCAGCTCTCCCATTTCTTCGTCGGCCCAGTAAGTCTGATAACTTGTCAGCTCTCCCATTTCTTTGTTGACCCAGTAAGTCCGATAACTTGTCAGCTCTCCCCATTCTTTATCTGCTCGGCAAATCCGATAACTTGTCAGCTCTCCCCATTCTTCGTTGGCCTAACAAGTCCAATATCTTGTCAGAACAACTATCTATCTAGGCTGATGCCCTAAACTATCTATCCAGGCTAATATCCTAAACTATCTATCTGGGCTGATATCCTAAACTATTCATCTAGGTTGATATCTTAAACTTTCATCTAGGTTGATATCCTAAAGTATCTATCTAGATTGATATCCTAAAATATCCATCTAGGCTAATATCCTAAACTATCTATCAAGGTTGATATCGTAAACTATCCATCTAGGCTAATATCCTAAACTATCCATCCAGGTTGGTATCTTAAACTATCCATCTAGGCTGATATCCTAAACTATCCATCTAGGTTGATATCCTAAACTATCTATCTAGGCTGATATCCTAAACTATTCATCTAGGCTGATAACCTAAACTATTTATCTCGGTTGATATCCTAAACTATCCATATAGGCTGATACCTTAAACTATCTATCCAGGCTGATATCCTAAACTATCTATCTAGGTTGATATCCTAAACTATCTATCTAGGTTGATATCTTATATTATCTATCTAGGCTATTATGCTAAACTATCCGTCTAGGCTGATAGCCTAAACTATCTATCTAGGTTGGTATCCTAAAATCTATCTAGGCTGATATCCTAAATTATCCATCTAGGCTGATATGCTAAACAATCTAGCCAGGCTGGTATCCTAAACTATCTATCTAGGCTAATATCCTAAATTATCTATCTTAGCAGATATCCGTAATTATCCGTCTAGGCTGATATTCTAAACTATCTTTTCAGGTTGATATCCTTAACTATGCATCTAGGCGGATATCCTAAACTATCCATCTAGGATGATATCCTAAATTTTCATTCAAGCTGATAACCTAAACTATCCAGTTGTTAGGTCCGTCAACTTATCATTTCCACTGAGGCTGATAACCTGAACAATCCAATCAGTAGGTTCGTTAACTTACCATGCCCATTTTAGGCTGACAACTTGAATTGTCCGGTCGATGAATCCATCATCTCATCACATCCCATCCCTCAACTAGTAGGCCTGATAGCCTTGCCTAATGTCCTTGTCTTCGTATTGACAACCCCAACTGTCCGATTGACACTCGTTATCAGTCTAGCCTCAGTCGACAAGTTCGATATCTTGTCATGCCTCCATTGTTCTTCAGGCTGATATCCCAAACTATCTGAGTAATAGGCAATTAATCTATCATGCCCTCGTCGTGCGATAGGCTCGAAAATTTTGCTTGGGCCTCCCTTGGTGCGAGTCGAGTAACTCATCATGTTCCCCTCCATTGGATGAAGGGTTACTAACTATGACCATGCCGGTGGAACCCTGCACGACTCAAAGGTGCGTGGAAATACATGAGGAGTCCCAATATGGTCACGGGGAAGATGGTCAATCAGGAGAAGGAGACTAGACTCAGAAACACCAAAGAAAAATAAGAAAAGGATAAGGAAAAGGAGTCGCCACCTAGTCTTTTAATGGAAAGACGTGGAAAACCAAGATGCATATGAATGCAATAAAAATGGTCGCCACCTAGTCTTTTAATGGAAAGACGAGGAAAACCAAGATGCATATGAATGCAAGAAAAATGATGCAAATGAATGCGTGTATGCTCCGTGCCTAATGGATGCAATACTTGGCTATTGCAGGCTAGAGAAACGGTAAGGATTCTTGTTACGCATGGGGAAGGTGTTAGGCACCCCTATGTGCCCGAAGAACTCGGTCTTTCTCGGTTTCCTGCTTGCTAATGATCTAGTGTGTGTATGCTTGTCTACCTCGAATGCACATGCCTAAAATGAATACAGAAACATGCCAAATCAAAGAGAAGAAATGAATAAAGAGAAATAATAGGGAAAATAATCTAGGAGACGATATAGGCATTGAAAATGCCACTTTACTGTACACCCTTGGGCGATGAGGAAAATCATGAAAATCGGAAATATTCGAAAGGTACCACGGAAAATAGCAAAAACTTAGGAAATTCGAGAAAATCAAATGTAAGAAAATAATCCTCATTCAGGTCCATGTCGGCAATGTCAAGCCTGTTAATGTATGCCCTTGGGCGAGGAAAATCAAAATCAAATCAAAATCATGAAAATTAGAAGAAATCCAGGAAATAATGTGAAAACCAAGTTTGAAATAAGTTTGAAATGCATGCATGATGCAAGGAAGTAGGCATGAGAATATATGCATGAAAAAGGATAACAAAATGTGCAAAATGAAGACATGGGTGAAACTTGTAAATTTCCAGGGGTCTTTGTGCAATAATTACATGCTCCTGAGTAAAGGCTGAGATTCTAGGGCTAAATCAGCAAAAATGTTTAAGAAAACACAGTTTATTAAATTTTAAGGAAATTAGGGGTTAAATGTGCAAAATTGTGCATTTTTGGATAAAATTAGGATTCCTAGGGTCTAATCAGCAATTTTGCCAACAAAACATGTATTTAGTGTAATTTTGAAGAAACTTAGGGTTAAATGTGTAAAATAGTGGACTCATGGATGAAAATATGAATTTCCAAAGACTGATTTGTAAATATTCCATAAAAACATGTATTCTGTGTAAATTTAGTGATGTTTAGGGTTTGAAATGAAATTCTGTGCACATTAGAGTAAAAATTTGAATCTCCAGGTTTTAATTTGCAATTGTGCTTGAAAATCATTCATCCAGGACAATTTTATTGAAGTTCAAGGTTTTTTGTGCAATTTATGGACTTAAAATGAATGAAAACTAAGTTAGAGGGTTTTATGTCAAAATTTAAAGCCTGTGAAATATTAAAAGAAATTTGCAAGGTGTGACCATGCCAATCGAGGGGTCCAGCGTGGAGTCACGCTAGAGGGAGGAGATCACAGCCATGCCAGATGGCGAAGGCGCAAGATGGGATAAAACAAAAGAGAAAAGGAGTTGCCACCTACTCTTTTAAGAGAAAGACGAGGAAAACCACAAAAGATCGGATGCATGAGATGCAAATGTGAAGCCCAGTTGTCTACTAACTAGAAGATGGGTAAGGATTCCTATTACGCACGAGGAAGGTGTTAGGCACCCTTATACGCCTGAGAAAATTGGTCTTTCTAGTGTAAATCGCTTGTTAAAGGCTGGATGAATGCTTGCTAAGCCTAGATCATGCTTTAAACATGTTAATATGAATGCTATGGCAAAACCGGATGGATGTGCAATATGGTATGCGAAAATTGCAAAGAAATCTGCATGAAAAGATGAGATCACAAAATATGACACAACAAACAAAATCACATGAAACGACGAGGTTTTTGTTGAGAAAGGCTCGGAAAATCATACAGACCTCAAGAAAATAAACAATGCAAACAACTCAGGTCATCAGAATCATGAAAAAACATTGCAAAAATCAAGATGAAAAAATTGCAAAGAAGTCCATGCAAAACGGGCAAACTTGGACATGTGAAGAAATTCACATAAAATGACAGTGTTTTTGTAAGGAATGACTCATAAAATTGCATCAGTGTCAAAGGGATCGAAAATACAACAGTTCCAAATCATTAGAAGCGTAGATAACACCATGGAGATCAGAATGGGAAAATTGCGAGAAAACCACATGAAATAGGCAAACTACGACATGCGAAGAAAATCACATAAAATGATGATATTTTTCGACAGAATGTTCGGGAAAACCATACTGATATCAAAAAGGTAAAAAGCAAAGTCAACCCAAGTCCTCGGAATCGTGGAAAAAGTTGTGAAAATCATAGGAGAGAAATAATCTGCAAATGGGCCAATGTGGGCCTTTCGATCAGTTAGTGTACACCCTAGGGCGATGAAATCCAAATCAAATCAAAAGAAATCCGAGATGTAGGAGCAAATCAAATCGGATGTTGGATGAGAGACTCTGAAAGCAAAGTGAAGACAAAAATCCCCGAATGAACGGCATGAGATGCAAGCTTGCTAAATAGGGATGGACTGATACGCAAAAGTGATGAAAAATAATATAAAATGCATGGATAAATGCCTAAATGTGCAAAAATTCTAAGGAATGGCTTGGACAAGGACTATGCAAGGCTAGATGCAAAAATTGAGATGCATGCTCATGAATTGGAGGCACAGGGGCACTTTAATCATTTTCCTGGCTAGATGTGATAAATGCATGTATGGGAGTGATGCATGATCTAAGTCATGTCAAAATGTGTGTCAAATGTCCAGAAGATGTTATTTGTAAGAAAACATGGAGGAGAAAAACAACAAAATGATGTGAACATAATAAAGGACAAGCATAAGGACCAAAATGTAAAATTCACAAAAGAGTGAGAATCTGGATGAAAATATATTCATGACTTCTATTCTAACATGCAGATGATGGATCTAGTGTCAATGTGGCACTAAGATGTGAAAATTGCACTTGGGTAATTTCCTAAAAATTCATGGTCTAAAGTGCAAAATTCACACGTAAATGCAAATGTGATTAAAATGTGAGACTAAAGATCAATTCATAGTGAAAACATGATTTTTAAATGGAAACTATGATTAAATGCAAATTGTGAAATGCAATGAATGAAAAATATTCCAAAACATGAAAGAAAACATTTAAAACCCTAAATGATGGATTTAGAAATAGTCTAAGGGCCTATATGCAAATTGTAGGTGCTCAGGAATGATTTGATGTGAATTCAGGGATTTATATGCAAAATTTCAGGACCTGAATGTGATAAAAATTAGGCTTTTGTACTGGTCAGTGTAATTATGAGGTTTGTTAGGGTTCAGGATGCAAAATTTCTAAGAAGAAATTATTTAAAAAAAACATTCATGCAAAAAATCAGTACTTAAATGTAATAAAAAATCAATTTTAGTGATGGTCATGGTGATTTTTAAGTCTTTTTGGGTTCAGAATATAATTTCATAGAGAAAACTCATTTTAAAAAGTTCCAGGGGCTAAATGCAAATGTTTAGGACTTAAGTGTAAAGAAATCATTGTTCCAGGGATCTAGATGTGATAAAACATGCATAGCAGGACTAAAAATACAAATTAAAAGTAATAGGGAAAAAGATGCAACATTCACAAGAATAATAAAAGCAACAAAAGAATATTTAAAATGATAGAGGCTTAAACACAAATAAAAGGACTCGAATGAAATAAAAAGAAGGACCCAAATGCAAGATCATCGTAGGGCCATCGGTGTTCCCAAAGGATCATCGTAGGACCCAAAGGATGAGGAAGGAGAGGGAGGAGTGACCTTGGGGGTCTCTCCTCAATCTAGAGGCCAAGGGCCTCGTCGATGGTGGCAAACCCACCACCAGAGACGGGGACGGCGACGCTCAGTGGCTCCGCTCCACTGTGGCTTGTTCAGGGAACCTAAGGGGACCTAAGGGGTATGCTTCCTTCCTAGGATGAGGTGAAGAGGTTACCTGAGAAGGCGTGTTGCTCCCGGCTGCTCGACGGTAGCCCTCTAGAAGAATCTCCGGCGACGGTGGCTCCGGGTTGCTGAAAAGGAGGGCAAAGGGTGCTCTGGATATGTGGGGAATACTGGGGATTCTAGAGTGGACTCAAGTGCACTAGGCGAAGGCTCGAAGCCAATGGAAGTCGATGGTTGTAGATGGGTCCCTGGTTAGTCGGCGGTGAAGGCTTTATACCCCGACGTAGCTTTCCTCCACCGTGGATCCTCCTCCTCAGCCATTGGGCGTCGTAGGATCTCGCACGTGAGTCGGAGGAAGTTGACCGGAGATCTTGGGGCTCTGAGGTTTGCTCCGAGGCTTGCAGGACGTCGCTGGAGGGCTAGTCGGGAATGTCGGGGTTGTCGGAACTGTCGCTGGAATTATTTTTGGGTTTTGTATAGTTTTTGGTATAAGAATGTATTGGGCTTATTGGGCTTGGCAGATGGGCTTAGGGTTAGATTTTTTTGTTTTCTTTTGTTTATTTGTTTTAAGGTTTTGTTTTTAAGATTTTTAAATGGATTTTGGGTTTTAGGTTTAGGCTTTTATATAGGTTTTATGATTTCCATTAAATTCATGATTAAGGTTTTTAATTATTTTAGGTTTTTGTTTTATTTATGTTATGGAATTTTTATTGATTTAGGGTTTTGCTTTTAAGTTTTAAATTAGGGTGTTGGGGTTTAAATTTGATTTTTAATTGTGGGATTTAGGGTTTACTTAATTGGTTTTTAAATTACTTTAGGTTTTTGTTTCATTTATTTAAATTTTAGGGTTTTGCTTTTTTAATTAGGATTTTGGGTTTAATTAGGGT
Organism: Posidonia australis; assembly: GCA_024699735.1. Classification (NCBI taxonomy): domain Eukaryota; kingdom Viridiplantae; phylum Streptophyta; class Magnoliopsida; order Alismatales; family Posidoniaceae; genus Posidonia; species Posidonia australis. The sequence continues at coordinate 2,488 of JAMKQA010037373.1, read as the reverse complement.
TTTGGATTAGGATTTTAATTATTTTAGGTCTTTGTTTTTATTTATTTTAATTTTAGGATTTTGCTTTTTAATTAGGATTTTGGGGTTTTAATTTAGGGTTTTTGGATTTTAATTAGGGTTTTGAATTTAATTTATTAGGCTTTTGAGTTTAATTAGGATTTTTGTGTTTTAATTAAGGTTTATGGTTTAATTAGGGTTTTGAATTTTAATTTAGGGTTTTTGGATTTTAATTAGGGTTTTTTGTTCAATTAATTAGGGTTTTAAATGATTTAAATGGATTTTAGCTTTAAATAGGGTTTTTGATTGATTAATAGGATTTTAAGTGGATTTTATTTGATTTTAACTTGAATTAGGGTTTTTGTTTGATTAGTTGGATTTTAAGTGGATTTTATTTGATTTTGACTTGAATTAGGGTTTTTGTTTGATTAATTGTGTTTTAAGTGGATTTTATTTGATTTTGACTTGAATTAGGGTTTTTGTTTGATTAATTGGATTTTAAGTGGATTTTATTTGATTTTGACTGGAATTAGGGTTTTTTTTTATTAATTGGATTTTAAATATTTTAATCGTGTTCTGTTTGGTTTTAATTTTAATTCGGTCAGAGTGGACTAGTGTGGACCTGAATGGACTTTTGTGGGCTTAAGTGGGCTAGGGTTTGGTGGTCGCAACTAGAGCATCATCTAGGGAAGCTTGCTGCTAAGTGACTTCAAAATTGGGGTATCTACAGATGTCTCTCCCTAAGCGAGGTCGAGGGAATCGAGAACGATGCTCAGGGTTGACAAGACACCCCACCTCAGTCTGCGGGAGAGAGGTATTTGCTGTGGGCCATGAGCCGCTTATTTGGCGGATGCACCGAAAGTCATGACTTGTGGCCCATGTATGATGTTGATGCAAAGGATGACCCTAATGTTAAGTGATGCATGAGGGCGATGTTGGTGATGAGTGGGTAGCTCAGCTCTCGGAGGGGAGCATGAGGAATTTCCCAACTCATGCCAAGGGATGCTTGGACAAGACTGTCGGGTTCGTCACACGATAGAGGGAAGCTCATCAAATGACGGGCCTTTCGGCCTAGGGGGAATGCATGGCAAGATACTGGACTTGCTGACCGAGGATAGACTGATGACGGATGTCAACCGGATAGTCTGGGGGTATCAGGCTGCTCCTGACAATATGACGGTTGTCAACCAGATAGTTAAGGCTATCAACCCGAGAAAAGGGGCATTAGGTAAGACTATTAGGCTGGCAAACTAAGGGACAAAGTATGATAAGTTGATGGACCTACCAACCCGATAGTTTGGGTTATCAGCCCGCTAATGAGTTGACGGACTCATCACCGGATAGTTAGGGCTATCAACCCGAGAAAAGGGGCATTAGGTAAGACTATTAGGCTGGCAAACTAAGGGACAAAGCATGATAAGTTGATGGACCTACCGACCCGATTGTTTGGGTTATCAGCCCGCTAATGAGTTAACGGACTCATCACCGGATAGTTAGGGCTATCAGCCCGATAGCGAGTTGACGGATTCATTGTCGGATGGTTAGGGTTATCAGCCTGCTAATAAGTTGACAGACTCATCACTAGATAGTTAGGGCTATCAGCTCGATAATCAGGGGCATTAGGATTTGTCCATCTGGGGCCACTACAAGAAAATCTACATTTAGTGAGGACAATATTCCTCACAAAGTCCTCGCTAAGTCCTCGCAAAATCCTCGTTACATAGTTTAACGAGGACTTAGCGAGGAATAATTATCCTTATAGCTATGTAACTCATTAAATCAATACTGTAAGGATATATCCTTGCAATGTGCTTGTGTATATTTAGCGAGGAAATTACGAGGAAATATTTCCTCGTAATGTCCTCGCCATATCCTCGTAACTCCTCGGTAAATGCTCGCTAAATATAATGAGATTGTATCGTATTTCTAGTTTTAGCGGGGACATTTCCTCGCAAATTGCTCGCTAAGTGCTCATTATCTTTGCGAGGAAATGTCCTCGCTAATATTGGGCAGTTAAAAAAAATTTAAAACAATACATTATATAATTGATATTCAAATACCTGGTAAAATGACAGTCAAATACATTCACAAGTACATTATTCATATACATATACAGATTTCATAAAAAAAAAAAATCATTCGATTATACATCATAAGATTTTACACATTCAAAGTTTTTACAAAAAAGTAGCTAATACAACACTGAAATATCTTAATACAAGTCGATAAATATAATACAAGACAAAACAATATATTACATATCACTTTCTTCGGGAACCAACTTGCTTTCCTTTACCTTTTGAGGATGATGCATGGATAGAGCGACGACAACGTCTATACTCCTCGAAATCATCCTCATCATCACTTGCCAAATCTTCTTCTTGCTCGTCGGTATATCTTCTGATTATAAAAAACAAACATAACATATATTGTAATGAACAATGATTAAATTATAATATTGAATTCAACCTGACAATTTATATATATCAAA
>JAMKQA010037372.1:0-13153 GCA_024699735.1 Posidonia australis | reverse complement strand
AATCTCTTGCTTGGACGCCCTTGGCTTCACAAGCATCAAATCATTCCTTCAACCCTCCATCGCATGATTAAGTTCTGTTGGGATGACAACGTCGTTGTTGTCCTGGCAGAAGGCATGGAGAAGGTTGAGTCTATCTCAGCTCTAACCCCGCGAACTGTACACTTCGAGTCTAAGCCTACTGATGTTCTTTATCGAGTTAATCGGTTTGAACCGGTTAATTTTATTCCGCCATCAGAGCTTGCCGGCCATTTGGCCACTTCTGGCAACCCCCACTTGATGATTGACAACCTGTGTCGCAAATGGGAATATGAGAAAGGATCACCTCTTGGGCTTTATGGTGAGGGAATCGCCGAGCCGATCGAAGTCGAAGAATGGGCGGAGAAAGACGGTTTGGGTTACGAGCGAGACAGTCAGAGGAAGCGATCGCAGTGCTGGGGTACGTCTTCCAGGATTGTTATTCCATGAGATTTATCCAACTTTGTTAGCGCAGGCATCATGGATCCGAACTGTAGTTCCAATGCAACGTCAGCATCACCAGCCTAGATCTACCTAGAGGGTTCGTATCAAGATAACAGCCAGCCAGAACAGTAGAGCATATGGCAGGGTATCATGCACAGCAGAGAGCAGGCAGAGCAGTCAGCAGCTCAGATTTTGGTCCAAGAGACAAACTCAGATGATAATATCGGGGATATGGACCTGTTATTTCAGGAGTAGCTAGACATGCTTGCAGAAGATATAGCAGAGCATGACCGCAGAAGGAAGGGCAAAGCGGTTGCTACAGCATCACCAGCAGACTTACCAGTACCACCCCAAGACCAAGCTTCAATTATGGTCCTACATGAAACAGACAAGAGGGATACTAGACCATTGGAGTTAATCTCCTGTCAGCCGGGAGGCGGGTCTAGTTGGTATTGGCAATATAGGCCTCACCTTGAGGGTGATGATCAGAATCATGAAGCAAGCACGAGTGGGACAGATGGCGGCCCTACCAGCCTACAGCAGAGCAGCCGCCAGCAAACAAAATTTTGTACAGTTAGCAAAGATCCTCAGATCATCTGGACGGGGAAGCACGAGCAGCATTGTAATGACGGCACAGAAACACAAAGGTCACTATGATGGTCCATAAGTGCCATCAAGGGGCAGAATCAGAGGAAGTCCTTTTAGTAGACATCACTGACCCGACATTTGAAAGGGAGATCCTGTCAGAGTTGATCGCCTACGAAGAAGAGGATGATGACAGTGAGGAGGAGCCATCGCAAATTCCATCCTTTGATGATGATCCAGAAGGCCCAAATCTTCATGTTGAAGAAGAGGCAGAGCTTATCAACATTGGCACGGTAGAAGAAGTAAAAGAAACACGCATCAGTGCCAATCTATCACCACAAGCGAAAGCGGAGTTCATAGGTTTCCTGAAGGAGTACGTAGATGTTTTCGCATGGAGCTATGATGACATGGTAGGGCTGGACATCGAAGTGGTAGTTCATACATTGCCACTAATTCTACATTCCAAGCCAATTAAACAAAAACTCCGTAGATGGCGACCTCAGTGGCTTTTAAAGCTCGAGGTGGAGATTATGAAACAGTACAAGGTCAACTTTCTTAAGGTTGTACTATATCCTGACTGGCTCGCCAACATGGTCCCAGTGCCAAAAAAGGATGGACGGGTTCTCATGTGCATAAATTATCGGGATCTTAACAAGGTAAGCCCCAAAGATGATTTCCCGCTCCCTCATATAGATATTCTGGTGGACAACACTGCAGGGCATAAGATGTTGTCTTTCATGGACGGGTTTTCTGGGTACAACCATATTAGAATGGCTGAAGAGGATATGGAGAAGGCATCCTTCATCATTCCGTGGGGAGTCTTCTGTTACAGGGTAATGCCATTCGGATTGAAGAATGTAGGCGCGACATACCAGAGGGCTATGACGGCTTTGTTCCAGGATCTCATGCATCAAGAGGTCGAAGTATATGTGGACGACATGATTGCCAAATCCAATGAGCCTGAGGACCATCTCACATGTCCGAAAAAACTATTTGAGCGCCTACGGAAGTATAAGCTCCGTTTAAACCCCAACAAATGTGTATTTGGGGTATCTTCTGGAAAGTTATTGGGCTATATCATCAGTTAGAGGGGAATTGAAGTGGACCCTTACAAGGCCAGGGCTATCATTGACATGCCTCCCCCAACCATTGAGAAAGAAATTCGTGGTTTATTAGGCAGGCTGCAATATATCAGCAGATTCATTGCACAACTTACGCCTATATGCGAGCCCATATTCAAGCTGTTAAGGAAAAATGCTCAGACTTCTTGGAATGAAGAATGTCAAGCTGCCTTTGATAAGATAAAGCAACTACTGGTGAAGCCTCCCGTTTTAGTTCCTCCAGCGCTAGGGCACCCTCTGCTATTATATCTCTCCACAACACAGCATTCTATAGGTGTAGTTCTGGGGTAGCATGATGAATCAAGGTGTAAAGAGAGAGCTATTTACTACCTCAGTAAAAAGTTCAATGACTGCGAGGTTAAATACAGCCCGATAGAGAAAGTCTGCTTATCTCTGATATGGGCCACACAGTGCCTCCGGCATTATATGATAGTGTATCCGGTTCTCTTGTTATGTCGGCATGACCCAATCAAATTTCTGTTCCAAAAGCCAGCCTTGGTGGGCAGATGGTTTAAATGGTAGGTGATATTATCCCAATACGATATCACTTTTGTCACGCAGAAATTCATGAAAGGACAAGCCATGGCGGACCACTTGGCCGACTTACCTTTACCGGAATATCAACCATTGCAGACCCAGTTCCCAGATGAGGATATCTTATCAACAATGGGTGACGATGAGCCAGAGGCGCCTCAGAACGAGCGGCAATGGTGCCTCTATTTTGACGGTGCAGTCGACAAGTGAGGAAGAGGCATCGGTGCAGTTTTAGCAACGCCACAGGGACAGCTTATTCCTTTTGCAAGAAAGCTGACATTTGAATGCACCAATAATGAAGTCGAGTATGACGCCTACATCTTAGGCTTACAGATCGCCAGGGATCAAGGTGCCCTAGAGCTCCACGTGTTTGGCGATGCCATGCTGGTTATTTCCCAGGTCAATGGTGACTGGAGGACAAAAGACCACAAGCTTGTATTGTACCATGAGCACCTGCTGAAATTACCTGAAGGATTTAAAGATGTCAAGTTTTCCTTCATGAAGTGAGCCAAGAACGCATATGCAGACGCCCTGGCAACCTTGGAATCATGGCTATCATTCCCAGAGGCGCAAGCTATAGACATTTCAGTCACATGCATTGAATAGTGAGCGCATTGTATGCATATCCGAGAGGCGCCGTCATCTGTTGAACCACCATGGTATAGTGATATTAAAACATTTTTGGAGTCTGGTGGTTTCCCTCCTGGCATCTCCGTATCAGATAAGAAGACCCTGACACGGCTGGCATCCAAATACGTGCTGGGAGCCGGGCAGCTATACAAGAGATCTTACAACCAGATGCTCTTCAGGTGCGTAGACAAAAAAGGAGGCAGATGAGCTAATGTTGAAAGTCCATGCAGGCACCTGCGGCCCACACATGAATGGGGTCTTCCTAGCCAAGAAAATCATGTTGCAAGGGTATTTCTGGTCCACCATGGAAACAGATTGCTACCATTTTGTCAGAAGATGCCACAACTGCCAGATACACAGCAATTTTATACATGCTCCCCCCACAGCAATTGCATGGCATGTCATCACCATGGCCATTCTCTACTTGGGGATTTGATGTTATTGGGGCCATTCATCCTGCATCATCCAATGGGCACCGTTATATTCTGGTAGCCATTGATTATTTTACAAAGTGGGTCGAGGCGGCATCCTACAAAATAGTCACAGCAACTATTACAGAAAAATTCATCAAAAACAATATTGTCGCCAGATATGGGGTTCCATTTGCTATCATTTTAGACAATGGGACTAACTTTATAGCAAAGAGAGTTGAGGATTTCCTCCACAGTTGCAAGATCAGACATCACAGATCCTCCCCCTATCGACCTCAGATGAATGGGGCAGTAGAGTCGGCTAACAAGAATCTAGTCAAGATCTTGAAGAAAATGGCCGAGACTCATAAAGATTGGCACGAGCAGCTGCCTTATGCATTGTGGGCTTACAGAACATCCATCCGGACATCCACAGGAGCGACACCTTATTCTTTGGTGTATGGCATGGAAGCAGTCCTTCCCTTCAAAGTGGAGATTCCTTCGTTAAGGATCTTGAAGGAGGCAGAATTAGAGGGGGCGGAGTGGGTACAAGACCGTAATGTTCAGCTAGACCTAATTGACAAGATTCCTTCGTTAAGGATCTTGAAGGAGGCAAAATTAGAGGGGGCTGAGTGGGTACAAGACCGCAATGTTCAGCTAGACCTAATTGACGAGCATAGGTTGCAAGCCCTGCATCACGCCCAACGCTACCAAAAGAGAGTGGCCCGAGCATATCAAAAGAAAGTCTGCCCGAGACACTTTGAGCCAGGAGACTTGGTCCTGCGTGCCATTCATTTGCCAGATACACGGGGAAAATTTAGGCCCAACTAGCGCAGACCTTTTGTGGTCAAGGAGGCCTTGTCAGGGGGTGCAGTCATTCTTGAGGGCATGGACCATGCAAAGCAATCAGAGCCCGTCAATGCCTCCTATTTAAAGAAGTACTATCAATGACACCCAGCTGATCCTAAATGCCTTGCACTATGAGTCATGCATCATTGCACAGCATAAATGATCCTCAGCATCTGTTTTTTCTTTTTTTTGCATAGCATCATCATTGCCTAATGAGGAAAATTGGGAGCCTGCCTGCGAAAGATGTGTCAAGTCCTCATCATGTGCCACTATCCTAGAAGCTTAGGGTGTGAGAGAGAGATTTTAGAGGAATGGGCTAAATGTACAAATTCCCACGGGACCTATATCTTGAGAGGGAGTTAAAATGTTAGGTCTAGTAAGAGAGTGAGCAGTAAGGAAAAAATACACAAGACTTTGGAGCACAAAAGAAACAAGGAGACAGAAGTAGTAGACAGAAGCTAAGCTCCACTGAGAGAGGCATGTGAACAACCTTACTCCTACCTTTTAGCTTGGAGAGGAGTAGAAGCATGCACTTACTAAGCCCAAATGATCAAATGGACTAGCCACCCCTTCAGCACAACAGAAATAGCAGCCACCCTCCTCAGCATAAGTGTTTATTACCTTCAAGCAGGTGTAGGGTCGGTTAGCATGCCTATGAGGGAGAAAAGAAAAATGAATCCTCAAAAGAGTAGATAGAGGACCCCAAGACTTTGGCGTGAGGCCCATAAATCTGATGGAGAGCCACAACAAACCTAAGTACCTAGGTTAGTATCACATGAGTCGAGGACAGTGTCACCTCTTATAGCAGGCAAAACAGGCTTCCTTGGTGCTGAGCGCACCAATATATCAATTAAGTATTTCTCTGCATTTTATTCGCATTTCGACCAGGGGCATGTCAGCTGCCTTATGAGTCGTATAAGCATTTAGCTAGGGTACATTTTTAAATAAGCATAATTGCGAGGCATTTTATTAGCATTTCAACCAGGGGCATCTCAGCTGCCTTATGAGTGATGTAAGCATTTAGCTAAGGCGCATTTTTAGTCAAAGCATAATTGCATTTTCGCAAGGCATTTTGTTCATATTTCGACCAAGGGCATGTCAGCTGCCTTACGAGTCGTGGTTTGAGCAAGCAAGCATTCAGCCAGTGGTATGATAGTCACTTCTTTAAAATGGAGGGATTTGAAATCAAATACATGCCAATTAGATTGATCAGAATCAGTAAACAATGCAAAGCAACATCAATTTTATTGCCCCCTATCATGAATCGGTGCGGGGCCTCTTTGAGCTGCTAGCCTCCATGAAGTTGGTGCCACTAGGCAGAATCTCGCTCAAAGGCCACGTCTCTCTTATCTCAGCCTCGTACCCAGCTATGCAGCCAGAGCCTTTGACGATGGCAAGACTAGAAGACTTGATGCCAGCACTCATTCATCGGGCCAACTCAGTAGTAGACGCATTTGAGCCTACAACATGCTTTTTCAGTCCATCAGGGTAGGGGCTTTGCTCTATGGAGTCTTGGCAGAAGCCAAACTAGCGAAGGACCCGGACAAGGTGATACTCCACGCCTCCAGAGAATCCAAGGGGGACCACGAGTAGCATGTCCGTGGCATTAAAAAAGGTAGTAAAATTCTGTGATGCACAGGATATGATGCACCATGTCACAGAATCCGCATCAAGATTCCGCAGCTTGTCACACTGCTCATGCACCCCCGGGAGTGACCTCGAATGGTGGGTGCGGCTATAAGCTTCAAAGGCGGAAGGCCGAGGGCGCAGAATTTTCATTCCCATATGGGCGGCAAACCAAACCTGGCAAAAATGGAGCCATGGTTTATAAAAGAACAGCAAAATAATATTAAATATTGCCCATGATTTGTTTACCTGCACCAGGTTGCCACATCCATAGAAGTGGCAGGAGCGCCTCAACGCCCGGTCCAAGCCAACGTAGGTTTCGGCAAGCAGAATAGGGGCCAAGTCGATCTGGCAAACCACTACCTCCCAGGCTATTTCTGCTACCTCAATAGCCACAGTCGTCCGGCCATGGCTAAAGACCAACTCCCCAAGAAAGCGCAGCATGAAGCAATATAGCCATGGAGTACCCATGGAGGTGTGGGAACCAATCATTGAGTCGAAATAATCCAAGCGCACCATGGGTGTACCACCATCCTTACAGATGAGCTTCTCCTCACAAACCTCTTTGGCAATACACGTGAGTCGGCTCACGACATGTGCATAACTGGCATGGCAGTAAAACACTGGTGAGGACATGAACGGGGATAGGCCACAGATTCGCCTGACTTCCTCCAGAGTTAGAGTCATCTCCACTTTCCCAAAGCGGAAAACATGCAGGGCTGGTTTCCAGAATCGGGCCATGGCACATAGCAAATGCCAGTTAACCTCCACTTTGGCTATGCTCAGGAGGGAAGAAGAAATACCCCAAATCCGGAGCTGCATCCGGTCATCGGCTTTCAAAGCATCGATCCAGCCAAGCAAGGTGTCAGAGCAATGCCTGGGGGTCACCATGGTGGGATAGCTCTGCAAATATGGTAGTAAAAGACGGAATCTAACATAAGCATGGGACAAGCATAGCAATCCAGCATGATATAATACAAGAAACATATGCAAAATCGTGAAGCATTGTTCAAGGTCTGCAGCCATGTAACAGGAAGAGAACAAAGTCTGCAGCCATGTAACAGGGAAACAAAAATCTTCATAGACACGTAGCAGGAAAAAACTTGCAATGACATTAGCATTGTTCCAATATCTGCAAAGACATGTAGCAGGAAGGCAAGTCTACAAAGACAAATCATAGAAAACAAGCAAATCTGCAAAGACCAGTAACAGGAAGCACGTAAGATAGGAAAACACATACCATCGCGGTGTAGAATCCGCATCTAAGAAGATCAAAATGAGCAAACATGAGCAAGCAAGGTCTGCCATCGAGTTTTTTTAGAGAGAACGGCGCTGCCTCATGTAGGATGCAGGCTTATATAGAATAGCAGGAAGGGTTTCAGCAAAAATGGAAAACAAAACTCGCCATTTCTGGAGACGCACCTATAAGGCGCATATAACAAACGCAGTTATGCGGTGCACCGAGGCGGCGCACCAAAGTGGCGCCTGGAATGACAGAAAATTTCAGCAGCACCTGTTCAGAATGTTGACATCGCCAAAATCGGTGCCAATTGTTTAACCCTGCATGGCATGTTTGTTTGCATACAACCTGCTCATACAAGACCTCGAATGGTGCATCGCAGAATTAGAGGATCTCTTATACATTTTCAGAAAATGTTACAAAGTGCAAGTATTATTATAGAGTCTCCAGCAAAATTACAGATAAAGCTACTCTTCCTCTGAATCTTCCTCATCGGACGCTGCCTTTTGAAAGTACTCAGCCAAGGCTCTGTTGCCTCGTTGAGTGATTCGGCGGGACCACTGAGCTGCTGCGGCAGCCTGAGAGAGACGAGCAGAGTCGCGAACTGCCTGGGTGACCTCGGTGTCTGAACAGTCCACCTCAGACGCCTCCATAGTGAAATCCCCACTACTGGCTACATTCACTCTCTGAACTGGAAAATCTTGCTGCAAAAGCAAACTTCTGCTAGCAATAAGAATTTTTAAAGCGGTGACAGAAGCAGAAGAGAGAAGCATACCCTGATGATGTTGTGCTAGCGCAGCTCCTGCAAAATAACAGATGTGTCAGATATAGTCAGGATGGCAGGTTGCAAAGTAAGATTTTACCCTTTTCTGGTGGATGTTAGCATAGAAGGCCCCAAATTGCTCCTCAAAGCCCTGTGAATTATAGCGAATGTTAGACTATCATAATTCACATGAAGGCAATGAAAAGCAGAAATGGAAATTCTGTACCTGAGCCCAGCTAGACGCAAACCACATCCCACGCTGGCTATCCCGCATGGCCTCCTCGAACAGGTACAGCTTCCCCACACGCCTGTACCAAGCAAGGTAGTCTGTGTAGTTGACTTCTCGAAGGATGTGCCTACCCTGAGAAGCCATGGCAGCTGCATGCCCGCTTCTAGCAACCGAATGAGTGGTAGCCAGGCGATCCATGTCAGCAGGGGGAGGGGCAGGAATGCAGAATACGTCAGAGAACTGATGCCGCACACGCCCTAGGAGATAGTAGGCTGACTTCTTCATACAATAAAATCTCACCTGTTTATCCCTAAGAACGCGGCCAGAGTTCATGGGAGCCCAGTCGAAGCCAACATATCGAGCAAATGGGCGTAGGTGGACCTGTTATAGAAACAGGAAATCGTAAGCAAGGAAAGTGCAACAGGCATGCAAGGTTAAATGGCAAAGGAGACTTACATCCTCGAGTACTACCAGGCCCAGCAGATACCAATAGGACTCATAGCTAAACACCTCAGCAGCAGCTCGGTGGTCAGGCTCGACCCACTAGCGAGGAAGGGGCAGGAGCTCGTCCCGCAAACGGCCAAAGCAATGCCCTTTGGTGATGTGCTCCATGATCCAGTACTGTAAATGCAAGCACAAGTCAGTATTTCAAGTATAAAGCATAAAAGAAATTTGTTTGGCAAGGTAATAGAAGCGAATACTTACAGTTAGCAAAGGGTACAACCTTACATAAGAGTGGCACCCAAGCTTCACCACATTGTCGAGCCCGCAAATCAGCCAAGTGTAGCTAGCACCGGCCCAGTCATAATGATCTAGGTGCTCCAGGTTGGTTAGATATGCAATCCAGTCAGCATGGATACAGTAGGCCGACGAATCGTAGAAGATCAAAGCGAGTAGCTCCAGCAGAAAGTGCCTCAGTACAAAATCTACTTCCTCACTATCACGCTCAGGGTTGGGCCAGAACATGTCCCATTCCCTTAACCACCCCACGGTGATCATATGCTTCCCCCTAGGTGGCTTAGGAGGGACACAGCCAAGATGTGCAGGCGCAAGGTGGAAGCCATGGGTGGTCTCACCAATAATGGGCTTGTCACCAAAAGGAAGGCCCGTCAACAGAGCCAACTGATCAGGCAAAACAGTCAGCTCACCAAAGGGAAAGTGGAAGGAGTGTATCTCGAACCTCCACCTTTCTACCAAGGCTCGGAAAACGTTGTAGTGGCCGTGGATGATGGGTAGACGTAGCAAACCACCAAATGGAGACCGGTGGTGGAGGAAGTCTTGCAGAAACTCCGGTAGACGGTGGAAATGTTCAAGCATCGGACCCCAGTGGCATCGCATGATCCGGATTGCATCCCCTTCTTGAAATATCAAGCATGGAATTAAAGCCAAGTCAAAAGCAGAAAGCGATTTATAATGATTAAAGTACATCAAAGTAGAAGAATTACCCCAAACTCGAGACTCTCGCAGATGTGACGGTCGCTCAGCAACCACCCCTTGAAATTTCTAGACTCCTGAAAATGCATTTGTCAGAAAACACTGGATTTGAATACCTTTTAATTTTCAGTTCGGGCTTACCTCAGCAGGGATAGTAGGAGTCGAGCTACTAAAAGCCCGCGACCTCGAAGAGCTGCCTCGTCATCTGGAACGAGAGCTAGAAGGCATATCCCATGAAGATTGTGCGGTTCCCGCCTCGGGAACTGAGTCATCCTGCAGAAAAGGAAGTCAGACCAAGAATTAAACAGCAATAGCAGACATGATAAATGCAGAAAATGTCGAAATCAAATGTGGCATTACAGTCATTGGCATAATAGCAAAATGCAAGGCATTTTAATGAAGGTTATACCATATGACGGCAAAAATGCAAGCATACAGTTGCAAATCAGTATTTGATTGTTGTATATGTAAGTTATCAAGCAAATTTGGTGCAGAGCAGTTAGCAGTAAAATCAGAAATAATGTAGACTGAATGGTATAAGCAAGCGGCTTCATGGCTAATTCATCACCCCTTCTCGTCGGAGCACCGCCGAAGCATCGCCAGCAGCCAACCACCACTCCGCAGCCCGCATCTTCCCCTAGCGTGCCCGCATTTCCAATGCCCGTGGCCACCGTATGGTGAAGTCCGCCGGAGCCCGTCGCCGCAACAGCCTAGCCCTAGCAACCTACAGCCCAGGAGCCACCAGCCTGCTGGAACCCCCAGCCATTACGCCCGTAAGCCATGATTGCAGGTAAACCTACAGTCTACCACCGCGACCTGCACGGAACGGGCCTACCGCTCCTTGCCCGTCAGAGCCCTTCCAGCCGTCAACTACCCGGAACAGAGGAGGCGCGCAAGCACGCGCAAAGGGAAGAGGAGATCAGAGTTTACCTTCGCCGGTGAACCTCGGTCTAGCCAGTCCTGGAGGGTTTGGTCCATGCCGCCGCAGACCGTGATGCTGCCGCAACTGCTCCGCACCACACCGACGCGCCTCACGCGCACATTAGCAACAAGCACCGCGTTGGCGCCCCCTTGTGCGCCGCCGCTGCAACTGGGAGGAAAAATGGGTTTCCACCATTGAACTGAGAATAAGAGAGGAGGAAGATGCGGGTTTTCGTGAGGAGAGAAAGAGAATAAGAAGAAGAAGGGACGGTTCATCTTATGGGGGAAGGAAGAAAAATTTAAACATGAAAGTTTATGCATGATTGTTGTAGAGATATGGAACCCAAACAGCAAAAAACATGCGTAACCAAGCAGCAGCAGCCCGTTTGCAGTTCCATGTAGCAAGGAGAAATATTTTTTGGCAGTTATGACAGTTAGTCAATGGGGCCCACACATGAAATAAATCAAGGTACAGAAATGCAAAATTACCATGACAATTGCGTTCCAGCCCTTATCATCTCACAACTTATGTATCAAGTGCAGACTGGCAGTGTTGGACATGTAGCTCACAAAAAGCACCATGTGGGGTACATTTTGTAAAATTGCAAATCAGTCCGTGGAGGGCGTGGGAAGTTTGTTTCAAAGCAGATATTTGTTGATAGACAACAGAATCTCAAATGTCACAGCACGATGGCAGTACAATAATCAAGAAGCAGTTTGGTTGGGCAATTTGCTGTAAAGCCCACAAGTTGTGTATATTTGCACATAAGTCCTCACCTTTTGCAAGCAATTTGGAGAATCACAGCAAATGAGAAATCCGAGCATGCATCAAGACAAGAGTGCCAGTCTCCACACCACAACCTCGGCCATCAGCATATAGCAGTTCCTTCTAGGGGAATAATCCTGGGGTTATCGCTGTGTTTTCTGGGATCTCATCCTGAGCGGATAAGACCCTTCTGCCCTTTGGATTTCCACAAGCGCGGAATCCAGCTTGCTTGACTTTGACAGGGCAGTCAATGTCGTTTTCCCCTTTGGATTTCCGCAGGCGCGGAATCCAACTTGCTTGACTTTGACTGGGTGGTCAATGTCCTTTTCCCCTTTGGATTTCCACGGGTGTGGAATCCAGCTTGCTTGACTTTGACCAGGCGGTCAAGGTCCTTTGCCCCTTTGGATTTCCACGAGAGCGGAATCCAGCTTGCTTGACTTTGACCAGGCGATCAATGTCGTTTGCCTTTGACCAGGCGGTCAAGGTCCTTTGCCCCTTTGGATTTCCACGGGCGCAGAATCCAGCTTGTTTGACTTTGACTGGGCGGTCAAGGTCCTCTGCCTTTTTGGATTTCCGCGGGCGCGGAATCTAGCTTGCATGACTTTGACCGGGCGGTCAAGGTCCTTTGCTCTTTTGGATTTTCACGGGCGCGAAATCCAACTCCTTGGCTTTAACCGAGCAATTAAAGTCCTTGGTTTCTCGGATTTCCATGGGCAGGAAATCCCGTGGCTCGACCTTTTGACTGGATGGTCAAGGTCCTAGCCTCTCTCTCGGATTTCCTTGGGCAGGAAATCCCTTGGCTCGACCCTTTGATCTGATGGTCAGGGTCCCAACCCTATTCTCAGATTTCTTGGGGCAGGAAATCTCGTGGCTCGACCTTTCGACCGGATGGTCAAGGTCCTAGCCCTTTTCTCGGATTTTCCTGGGCAGGAAATCCAGTTGTTTGGCCCTCTGACCGGGTGGTCAGGGTCCTTTTTCTTTTCTCTTCTGGATTTTCGCGGGCGCGGAATCTAGTTGTTGGACCCTCTAACCGGGCGGTCAAGGTCCTTTTGTTTTTTTCCTTTTGATTTTTCGCAGGCGCGAAATCTCTTTGTTCGCCTTTGGTCCGTGAGGTCCGGGCCCTGCTTTGCTTGACAAATAATATATTTGTCACGCCCCCCTTTTTCTTGGACTCGTATCCCCAACTACTCGATTGAAAACTGTCACACTGTCAGGCATCCGGGGTTGGCAAGGCTTGTTTAGCTTGTCATATCCCGTCTCTAGGTTGATAACCTCATAATCCGGCTGATGAGTTTGACAACTTATCATTTTCTTGCCAGTGTTTTCTTCTATTTTTGTTTTCAGCATTAGCATTAGTTTCACATCAGCTTTCAGCATCGGCTCTTGCATTCGCATCATGCATCAGCATCACATCCCCAGCATTTAGACCAGTAGGTGCATGCATTTTGCATTTGCATTTGGCAACAAGTCATGACTTTCGGTGCATCCGCCGAATAAGTGACTTACTGCCTACAGCAAACACCATCCTTCTGTAACCTCAAAATGTGGGTATCTTGTCAACCTTGAGCATCGGTCTTGGTTCCTCA